>PVIW01000359.1:0-146307 GCA_004026585.1 Noctilio leporinus | reverse complement strand
TCCAAAAAGAATTTGTAACAGTGGTACAAATAGAATGGGAGCTGGGTTAGTGTGTGAATATTGCAATTTGATTTTGGACATACTGACAGTAAGTTGAAAATAACTCAGACAGATACATGAGACTAGAGATCTGCTCTGGAGCTGTAGGTTTGACAGTAGAAACATAGTATGACTTGATGTTCCCATAGACTCAGGGTTTATTATGATTCTTTCTGTTTATTATCTGGGTGACCTCAGGCAAGTTATCTACATCCTTAGGGTTTTAGTTTCTTTTAAAAGTAAAAACCTGTTTTTTAGAATTTTGAGACTCTTTGTAGACACAATTAAAATGTTAATTATCCTGGGTAAATAATTATTAAAATTAATTGTGGTGTCTTATTGTAATTACACTCTAATTAAACAATTCTTTTGACATAATAATTGGGAGTACCATCATGAGCCAATATATATATATATATATATTTTTTTTTTTAAATCAGGTATTGACCTAAGTTGGGCAGTTGGGCTCAATACATATAAAACTGTACTGGTTTTGGCATAAATCTGTTCTAAATTTATTTAATTAAATAAATAACAGATTATTTATTTATCTGTTCTAAATTTACTGAGAGAACAAAAAAAGAACATCATCACATACGGTTTTGTTTTCCCCAAATTAATTTTCTTCCACCATTGTATAACCTTCTTGCTAAAAGACATTGTTAATGTGAAACTGCTATTTTTGTAAAGCAGTCTGTGAAATGAGTAATGAAAATGGTGATTTCTGTGTAGCTGGAATATGCCTATCAGAAATGATACTTGATGAAATGTGAAAATGCTGATTAATGGGAAGAGATTGTACAGGTCCGGGAATGTGAGATAACTTTGTCCTCCAGGCTGCATCTGAAAGCAGAGTCCAGGGGAAATGTTCGGGCTTGCCCTGTGAATAAAAGAACTTCAGTCTCTGTGACGGCCCATCTGGCATTTTTCACCAGCACCAAATTCATTAGCCATGACTAGTCCTTTTCTCCAAACCCCTCACTCAAAATAAGTAAATAAAAGGAGAGTTTGGGCAGTAAAAGATCAAGGAACAGTATCTCTATTTTGAGATGTCCTTAACTTACCCTGATTGGTCAAAACCTAAACAAGCATTAAAGAAGGAGCTACATGATGAAAAGATGAATTCCCAGTAAACATCTCCAATGCTGTGTTCTAGTTAAGTTAACAGAGAATTCAGTTGAAGTTGCTCACGTACAGTGACAATTTCTCATTTGAATTTAAATTATAATGACATAAAACCATTTTACTTGTTCTTCTATGTCAGAAACATAAATATTTTCAGTTTTTTATTAATGTAGGAAAGCTCTGTCCTGAAAGTACAGAGCCCATGTCAATGTAATTAAAACAGTTTGCATGGCCAATACTTTTGGGACAGACTCATATAAAATAAAAACTCTCAGAATATACATAATTTGCCCTTCTTAAGCTCAGTTCTTTATGTACAATATTATATTAAAAGATTGTTTAATGCTGAGTTATCATGTGTTTAAAATAAAATTATTATATTGTTTAATATTATAAAGCCAATAAGAGTCTTAAGGGCTCAACATTTATACTATACATGAGCAGAGTGAAATCTAGATTTTAGGGCCCAGTTTTAACTTAAAGCTGGAAAGAGGTGTGTGTGTGTGTGTGTTGGGGAAGGGGAGAGAGAGAGGGAGATGAAGATATTGGGAATTTAAGAACAGATTTCCCCCAAGGGAATCTCTAAAGCATTCACTATTCAGAAGTTGCTATTTTAGAAAGTGTTTTCTGAAGAGTAACATAATGTGGTATGCTCAGACAAAAATGTTAGAAACCTTACTTCAACTTTTTTGATTAAATGCATGTAATGTGAGTTAAATATTAGACATCAAATATAAGAAATGAAGACATACATACATGATCAAAATATTGGTGTACTACATAGTCATTTTAATATTAGTTTGAAAAATACATTAGTTAAAAGTGCTGAGAAATAATATAAGTTCCTTTATCAAATTCCAGGAGAGTGCCTCACCTTTTCCCAAATATTGTCTCGTTCATCCCTGGGTAAATAAATTACTATTACAGTATATGTTGATGGTCTTAGATAATTTTTCAGTATATTGTCAGGATTTAATGTATTAGTAGATTTATAGTAATCACTAGTGTTTGGTTTGGAAAAAAATCACTTTTCCTATTTTCAGCAGCTAGTGTGTTTCTATCATGTAAATGTTGTAGGTCACGTAATAATAACTTGACCTTCTTTGTATTGGCAGCTAGAAAACTCAGAGCCAAATCCATGGCCTTTTCTAAAAAGTTCAAAAAATTAAGGCATTTGTTTCATATATTAAACTTTTCTTCCCCATACCCTTTCATTTACTCTCTTACTTTAGTTATATTATATTGCATTTGGATACCCAGATTTGTATATATAACTGTATATTTAATATCATCAGCATATACATCAAACTGCTTATAATTTCTGTCATACAACATGTATTCTAAGAAGCATGATGCAGAGCTACAGAGCTTGTCTTTTCTTAGGTATCACACTACCTTATATCAGACTAGAAAACAAGGCTATAGTAATCAAACTAGCATGGTAATGACATAAAGGCAGATATATAGATCAATGGAACAGAATAGAGAGCTCAGAAATAAGCCCATTACTATATGGTCAATTAATATAGGACAAAGAAGGCAGGAATGTAGAGTTGGTTAGAGACAATCTATTCAATAAGTGTTGCTGAGGAAACTTGGACAGATAAATGCAAAAACAAAAATTGAAACTAGATACATCCAATAAATGGTTAGTATCAATAATTTATAAAGAACTGACACAACTAAATACGCCCCCCCCAAAAAAAAATCCAATTTAAAATATAGGCAGAGGACCTGAATAGACATTTCTCCAAAGAGGACGTACAGATGGCCAATAAACATATGAAAAGATGTTCAATATCACTGATTATCAGAGAAATGCAAATGAAAACCACAATGAGATAACACCTCAAACCTGTCAGAATGGCTATCAGCAAAACATCTACAAACAACAAGTGTTGCTGAGAATGTGGAGAAAAGGGAACCCTCATGCAACGTTGGTGGGATTGCAAGTTGATATAGCCATGAAAAACAGTGTGGAGTTTTATCAAAGCATTTAAAATAGAGCTACCTTATAGCCCAGTAATTCCAGTTCTAGGTATATATCTGAAGAAATCCAAAAACACTTATTTGAAAAAATATATACACCTCAATGTTCATTGCAGTGTTATTTACAGTAGTCAAGCTATGGAAGCCACCTAAGTGTCCATCAGTAGATAATTATACTTAAAAAAACAACAAAAAACTGTGGTATATAGAAGGAAAGGCAAAAGTAGGTTTATAGTTGTAAGAATGCAAAACACAATTTACTCTTGTATTATTTACTAATTATTGTATTATTTTCCATGTAAACAATTGTAAACCTACTTTTATCCCACCCTGGATAAATTGTACAATGAAATATTACTTGGCCATAAAAAAGAATGTAATCTTACCATTTGTGGCAACATGGATGGAGCTAGAGGGTGTTATGCTAAGTGAAATAGGTCAGACAGCAAAAGACAACAAACATATGATTTTACTTACATGTAAAGTCTAAAGAACAAAATAAATGAACAAACAAAGCATAAATAGATTCACAGCTACAGAGAATAGAGTTGCCAGGTGGAAGGGTCTTAGGGGGAGAGGTGAAAAGTTTAAGAACTATAAATTGGTAGTTTCACAGGGATGTAAAGTATAGCATAGAGGATATAGTCAATAAGTTGTAATAACTATGTAAAGTGCCAGTTAGGTACTAGAATTATTGAGGGGATCACTTCATAAATTATATAATTATCTGACCACTATGCTGAACACCTGAAACTAATATAAAATAATATTAAATGTCAACTGTAATTGAAAAAAAATTTTTTTAACTTATCTTTTGTTGGTCTAATTTGTAAATGTGTTCCCAAATACAACATTTCCAATATTGTTTGAAATTATTTTTCAAACAATGCTCCAATAAGAACATTTCTATTTATTGAGCACTATGCTTAACAATAAATATATAATCTATTTTTTCTCATAAATAACCTTTGAAAAGTAGCAGCTATTTTTAAGTATATTTTATTGATTATGCTGTTACAGTTGTTCCAAATTCTTTTCCCTTCTCTCCCCTCCACCCAAGCCCCTTGTTCCCTCCTGCAGTCCCACCACCCTTAGTTCATGTTCATGGGTTGTAGAAATATGGAACGCTTCATGAATTTGTATGTCATACTTGCACAGGGGTCATGCTAATCTTCTCTGTATCATTCCAATTTTAGTATATGTGCTGCCCAAGGGAGCATGGTAGTATCTATTTTTATCCCCATTTTACTAATGAGAAAATGAAGTTCAAACACTTACACTAAAGTCACAAAGTAAGTGGTATGACTGTAATTAAAAAACTCGAGCTCCAAATTCTTTTAAAACAATCACGTGGAAACAAGTAATTTACATGAGTCTGGCTTGAAGCTGTACTGTTGATGGCCTACAACTTTCTTGGTTCATTCCACCACTCAGAGATTAATCTTCTGCCATTGGAATTCACTGAATATCAGTTGTCTCATTTTTTTCTCAATTTGCTAAAGGCTTACAACTAAGGAGTACATATATACAAGAGGGAGCAGGACAGTGAAGAAGAAAGCAAGTTAGAGAAGATGAGTTCTTTACAGCACTGGGAGATGCTGAATACTGCTAAATATGATCTCTTGGCCCTGGGAATAATTCTTTGAAAGCTCCAGGGAAGAAGTATGTAGCACCAGGAATGAGTCTGGGCCTCAATCATCATTCAGTTTGGTGATTTAAGAGTTGGATTTTCTGATTGGAAAGAACTGGTTGGGGGCACATTAAACTTTTTCTTTAGGATGGCTCAGTCTCTCTCTGATGACCTTAGTAGGTTGGGACTTTAAATTGTTGCTTTCAAAAGTGAGTCATGAAATGCCTAGAATAAGAGTTAGGAGAATAAAATATTAGCAGTGAGCACATGTACATACTTCTCTGATAGCTCAATTATTAATTATAGTGGTAAAATTAATTTGCTGTGTGTTGCCACAAAGACTATGCTGATTCTTGTTTTACTTTTACCTTCATCAAAAACCCCATTCTGTCTTCATTGAAGGGAAGATCTGTAGACTACAGTGCTAATAACTGAAACAGATCTATTTGAAAAGTCTGTTGAGCCTCTGAGTTTTTTAAAGGTTATTTTTGTTTGTTTAAGGGTTACAAATGGGCAATTCATTTTTGAAATGGTAGCAAGTTTTATAGCTGTATCTATTAATGAAAACCAGAAGTCTCTGAACTATCCTACCACTTGGCCATTTAAGTAGCTTGTGATAAACTATAAATCCTCCTTTCATCAAATGTTCTAGAGATTCTTTTTCCTGATGTCCACAGTGAGTTGATAGCTTATCACTGCAGGAGCCATGCTTCAGTTTTATAGATGCAGTAGAAGAAAGAATTGCTAATGCTTAGAATGAAAAAGGCAACAACTAGATTTCCATCTGGGCAATATGGATTCTTCATTCCATTGATGTAAAACTTACAGGAATCAAAATGTTCCAGGATGAGGTCTCTATTGAAGAATAGAATGAGATAAAGACAATTGGTTGGAAGTCAACAACCTTAAATAAATTGTTGTTCTGGTGGAACGACAAACTAGTCTAATATCTTAAGTTTCCCTTCTGAAACTATCCTTTTCATTGGTTAAATGAAAGCCTCAGTTTCTAAGGTTTTTCTTCTTGCACCAATATGAATGAGGTTTTCCCCTCTCTAGCTTTGTTTGAGTCCAGGAATGAATCCATTGCCATCCTCATTGGTGTGAGTGTTTGCCAACTGATATATCCTGAGAAATGAGTGTTTGGCTTGGTTAGCAATACTCCAAGAAGACTAAAGTTTATGAAACTGCTATGGCTTTAGTTGTTTTGGCAGCTCTTTTTATTATCACGTCTATGTTTTATAAGTATTGGTTAGTGCAGAGGGGACAACAGATTTTTTCTATAAATGTTTTACATACTATAATCCTGCTTTTTAATGCAGTCAGTTATTTGGCTGGAATTGAAGAAAAGTGGTTTTATTTGACAAGCTCCTTTTAAAAACATCAAAAGCACTAAAAAGCTCAAAATAGATATATGAGAATAACATAGAAGGATTTTAAAAATCAACTTTTATCTGTCTGGAACTTTGTCTTCTTTTGAAGAAATTTGATAGCATACATAGTTGGCTCAAAGATAATTACCTTGGGAAGGTAATATTTTATTTTCACAAATTGATTGTTAGGTATAAATATATCTATTAGTTATTTCAAAATTAAGCTAAAATAGGCTATTTCTGTTTAAGTAAGTTAGTCAAAACCAAAAATGAAGAAGATGAGTTCAATAAAATTATTTTCGGAGTTTACTTGCTTAATATTTAAAATGGGTAGATGTTGAGAATATAATGCTGAGTGAAATAAGTAAGATGAAAAAAGTCAAGAAGCATATGACTTCACTCAAATGTGGGATATAAAACTGAAAGCAACAAATAAACAAAACACAAATACACAAACACTCATAAATGCAGACAACAGTATGGTGGTTACCAGTGGGAATGCAGGGGTTTGGGGGTGGGACAGCAGGTAGTATGGAGGTAGTAAAGGGTAAGAGGGATGACAGAAGGAGATTTGACTTTAGCTAGTAAGCACATAATGCAGTATACAGATGATGCATTCTAGAATTTTATACTTGAAACCTATATAATATTATTAACTAAGGTAACCCAAATAACTTTACTAAAACATTTTAACTTGTAACTTAATTGACAAAGGCTATGGGTCTAAAAACACATACAAACTCCATTTTCACATGTGCCAGTTCCCATCCACCTCAGAAAAGTCAGCACACTTGAATTTTGAAATCCAGTTTTTATACTAGGTGTGCTAGTGATCTCCATTCTATTGAAAATCTAAGTTTAAAAAAAGAGTATCCTTTCCAATTTTCTTAAATCATATAGCTATTTTGAGTGCTGTCTTGGAAGGAAAATACATGGCAACTTTTAATAATGTAGGAAGAAAATGTTAGTATCACAATTTCAAGTCTGTTAACAGGGATTTTCTTTAGGGAGTCGACATTAAAGTACAACCAAAATGTAGTTACAAGAAGATTTTCCTCTTGAAACAACTATTTGCACCAATGTCAATAATGACAATAAAGAGATCATAGCCTTGACCTACAAAAAAAGAAAAAAAAGAAGGAAAAGAAAAATTTTCCTGTAATTCCTGTTACAGGTACACGAAAGGGTCATTGATTATTTAGATTTGCTTTTGGATAACCCTAAACAAAATATTGAGTAAAACTATTAAAACAATGCTCATCCATTCATATTGTATCAATTGTCAATGTGTTTTGCCAGAGAATTGTCAGAGCTAGTCTTTGTCCTGGTCTGACATGGAAGTAGGTCACTAGGTATATAATTATCTGTGAAGAAATGTGACAACTATATTATTGTTATAGAAATTTCTATATTATTATATAGAAATTATTAGCATCTTTGTTCTTCCTTTGCTCTTCCTAAGTCCAGGGTATTGCTTATAGGATCAGCTTTATAAGCCTCATATGAAAATTCCAATTATTAAATTATTTAGAACCTGAGTCTCGATGATGCTACAAGAGACAGAGTTGACAGAAAACCCTCTGGCAGATTAGGTAATGATTTCAAATGTTGTTGCTAAGGTCCCCTTGTTTTATAGAGTAGAGAAATATGCTAACTAAATGTATTTCTTGTAAGGAACCAAGAATGGTTGCAAGAATTCATTTAAATTATCCATCTAGCACCTCCTGGGAAAAAGAGAGAACTTTACAGAGCTCTCATACATGTGAAATTCTTTACATATATTACTTTACTTGTCCTCACAACACTTAGATGATGCAGATATAATTTTGTTCTTTCCAGAGACTTAGAGAAATGAAGTGCATTTCCTAAGGCATTGACCTAAACCATGGTGGGGAACCCTAAATGAAATGTAGTTCAGCAGAGTTCATATCCCAGACACTTAAGCACACCACATTTTTACAACATTGGTGGGCAATTTGAAATATCCTCTGAGACAAACTTCAGGCTCAAACTAATAAAAGCAAAGCTGTTATCATGTGCTTCCCAATCTATGGATCATGGGTCTCTGGGTGATATCCAAGTTAACATAAGGCAACCCAGACCCCAACTATTCATAAAGCAATATCTATAGACAATAAAGATACTTCACATGCTATTTTTTCAATGGAAATATATGCTTTGTGAATCATAAAATATCAGTTCAATTATGAATCACTACTTATTCTTAGGAGCATTATCCATTATAATTTATCTAGCCAATTAAATTACCAAAATAATAAGTATTACTGAGTGTCAGCTCTATGTCAGACACTATTTCTAGTCACTGAAGAGATAACAGTGCAGACTGTGAACAAAGATGTCGCTTTTGAAGGATTTAAATTCTAATGTTATGTGCACTGCATTATAGTGTACGTTTGTATTATAATCAGAGTTGTTTTCTAAAATAATCTTGTCTTGACCTGAAGATATTGCCTTTGTCACTTTTCAGCAGAGTTGGAGTGGGAAATGATTCAGACCAGTATCTTGTGGGTTTCCAACAGAAGCAACTTTGGAAATGGGTTGGACAAACTGTCAATCAGGGTTAGCCATATGAGATCCTTACACTCCAGGGTATTGGCAGAGTATAACCTTGGTGACCCAATTCTTACCAAAACTTGGGTTGTGGAAGTAATATTAAAAATGATTGCCTGGAGCAGTCCACCTAGTCAGCTAAATAGGGTGAAAACTTGTATCCCTGGATAAAGCTAGGCAATCTCAAAGCTGTGTGCATAGTGTGTGGTTTTGGCAATCCTTTTGAACTGCATTTATTAAACTGTGTTTTGGCATGAACTCCCAGTTGAGCATGGTGGGGCAGCATAATATGGAGCTTTCTATATGATATAGGGGCATTATTGAGGATGACATACCCAAAGTTCCTCAGTGTTCCCTCTGTGAGCAACTGTGGGAGAATTTTATTCAGGCTTTAAATGAGGAAAATGTGTGTTTCTTTGGAACAGCTGGCATGTCTTTATCTTATGCACAATGATAATTTTATAACTGATCGTATTTCTCACTTCAGTTTGTCTGAGAGAGGACTCAGAACTGAATTTATGGCCCACTTTTAATTTTCCTGCAAAAACGTACACATTTATTTCTGGGCTCTTACCCTCTGGCTTCTTTGTAATATATGGGCCTCATTTTCTCTATTCCCTGATTTCCCTAATTTAAAGAGCTTTATTTTACCATATGGATTTTTATAAGCAACCGCAAATGCTTTGGGGAACGAGGCAGGCTATATATTCATTAACGAAATAAATATAATACTAAGAGCTAGAAGAGATTTAACAAAGGAAAAGACCCTAAGCCTTAAAGTCACAACAAATACAAATGGACCCTGTAAGGCGACTATCTACCATTTCCTTTAAAGCTCTACAAAACAGACTCCAGAAAAACACCTGTAAACCATCTTAGATTCCTGTCTTCTGCCTCTGTGGGTTCTCAAGGCTTCTCTGTGTCCATAGAGTGGTTCAAACAAAATAGTTCACCTGAAATAAGGAGTTAGGTAACTAAAGATAGAGTTGCATCATATATACATGCTATCTTATTTGGATTTCACCATATGCATCTTTACAAACTTAATATTTTTGTATCTCAATCTAAGAATATTCATCTCAGGTCACAGATGAGATTGATCATTTTGACAGCTCTGCTTTTTTGCATTATATACATTTTTTTTCATTAGGTTACTTTGAAAAGTCATTTAATATCAGTCTCCTATTGAATAGAATTCATATGAATAGGAATGTTTGTTATATAACAAAACAGGTATTTTTTTAAAAATGCACTCAATATCTAAGTTTCAAAGGCCAAGATACATTAAGAATAGAGAGCTACCTGCATCTTCTAGTTATGCTGTTCTATCTTCATTTTAGAAATAAGAATGTCAGCCATATTCAACAGTCAGCTTTATTTGTTTATTAACTAGAACTTTTTAAAGTAAGTGATGCTCACAGGAGGTTTTTACTTGAATTCACTGAACTAAGGACAGTAGATCTTTTAAGAAGAATTTAGATTAAGAGACATACAGCCCTCCTAGGTCATGTCAAGCTTACTCTCGCTTGACTATAATGCTTTTCATAGAGCACAATTCATACTTGTCCACCATCCCACAGAGATTGTCCATGTAAACAGGGATTTTCTCCTGTGGGGTGAGAAAAGAGTTGAGCAGGATGTGAACCAGGCTAATAAAATGTGAATTTATAGGTGTTCTGCTTCCAAGCCCACTCTTGGTGTCTGTTAGGACCAGCCCTTCCTGAACCTCGCCTGCTGCAGTGAAGTGCTGTTCTTTTTGGTAGTTAATGAATAGGGCAGGTTGTTCTGAGACAGCCCAAAGACAGCGGAGATCACAGCAACAGGAAGCAACCACAGTGGTGCTCAGGTTAATTAGGAAGAGCCCAAGTTGAGCAATCTCTTAGACCTTAATAACAGACATTTAATTTGTCCGTGAATTTGAAAAATGGGTCACACTACTTATATTTTCTTTCTCTGAATGTTCTACTTAATTCTGAACCAATTCTTTGTCTTGATGAGTGTCTACATATTTATTATTTTCAGCTACATGTTTATTTTTAAATACTAAGATGATCTAAAATCCTCAGACCCCTGGTATTCTTGACAGCAGGTTATTTAGTACTTCAAGCAATGAACCTACCAACCAACCACCAAACAAACATTCCTTGTGAAAAATACACTGTATACAGAATTTCTTTTACAGTAATAAATAATAAGCTATGTGCGTTTCTAAGATAGCTAACACTTTCCCTAAAGTGGGAAGGTTTTCAAAGTTAATGTCAAATATTCTCATTGAGTGATTTTTAAAATACCTAAGAATGTAAATGGCTAAAAATTGAAGTTAATGCCTTTTGACAATTCTATAATATCAACATTACAGATTCAAAAATTGGCAATAATTCCATATGAAAACTTGGCTAGTTTGGTCTTAAAATTTGAGGATGAAAAGCTATGCAGGATGCTCCCACATAGCATTCTATAAAAATATGATTTGATCTGATCATAGTCTGGAACATATTTTTCTTGGTATTTGGCTCTTTCTTCTTGTGCCTCAAATAAATTTTCTGGAGTCTATGTCTTTGCTATACTATGTATTCAGAACAAAAATATCTTTCTTCTCCAGGGAGTGAGTGAGGCAAAAGCTTCTTTGCATGAAATATTTTACTGCCTGCACTTTTTCAGGTGCTTTGGCTTAGAAATGTCCCTCATTATGTTTTTACTCCTTACTCTTTTTTTTTTTAATGCAGTAAAATCCTCCTTCTTATCTGTTATTAACTCTCTTAAGTCAACTTTAACCTGCCACTTATACAAAGTTTTAAATATGTATGTATCTAGAATACTGCCATTTATTCCCTACAGTTTTTTTTTTCTTTTTATTTCCTTCCACTTTTTGTTGACTTCCTTAGTTCAGGCTCTTTGGAAATGCTCAACAAATATTCATTGGCTGAATGAACAAAAAGCAAATATATCTGCTGTTTTTTATTATATATTGTTTTGTGTTGTAGTTAAATTTTATACATATAAATGGTAAGTTCTTTGAGGGCTATAAAGTTGGGGTACTCTTCCCTTCCTGACTCCATGCATGCACATGTGTGCATATGACATACCAAACACACACACACACACATGCACTTCTTTGCTCAGAAAATTGCCACGATAGGTGGTAGATGTTAAAACATTTATATTGCATATGTAAATTAAGGTAGGGTAGTGGCAAACCAAACCATGGAATACACTAATACTATATCTAAAATGTGATACTATTCATCTCCATTCATTTATTCATTCATTCATTCATTCAATAAGTATGTATTGAGAAGTATAATATGCCACACACTATTCTAGGCACTGCTATAATAGTGGTGAACAAAAAGGATAGTGTTCCTAATGCCATGGACCTTATATCCTAGCGGGGAAGAGAGATAATAAACAAATGAATGAATGAATATATGACATGTTGTGTATGCATATTATGAAGTAAATGAATCAGGTTCAGGGTCTAGCATTGACTGTGAACAAGAAAAGGGCTATATCCAATCTCTACACCTTAGTGATATTTAAGTAGACATGCACATGAAGTAAGGGGATGAGTCACGGGTCTACTCTAAGACCAGTGTTCTAGACAGGGAGGACTACAACTGCAAATGTTCTGAGGCCAGAATAAACTTGGTCAGGTCATGCATGAGCCAAAAGGCCAATGTGCTGAGTGTACATGAATGAGATAAAAAGGACTTATTTATTCAAATGGGTGTTACCACTTGATGTTAGACAATTTTTTCCAATGAGGAGAAGCCAGGATGTGAGATTGAAAAGGAGTGGCCATTGAGGAAAGGAGAAAACCAGGAGTCTGCAAGCCCTTGGAAACAAAATGTGAGGTGATCATCTGTGTCAATGCTGCTAAGGGATCTGGTGAAATGAACATTAAGACTTGATCAGATGCTTTGAGAAAAAGAACATCAATGGAGATCTTTCAAAGAGTGGTTTCTGTGAAGATGTAGCATGAACATCTGACTGGAATTGGCTAAATAGTAGTTTGAGAGGTGAGAACCTGGAGAACGGGGCTAGGCAGGTATTTTGAGGAGCTATGCTGGAAAGGAAAACAGAGAAATGGAGGTTTCTGTAGGAGTATTTATGACCTAGAGAAATTTTAAAAATTTGTTTGTTTTATAAGGTGGTTGATATTACAGCCAGTGTGTGTGTGTATGTAGGAGTGTGTGTGTGTGTGTGTGTGTGTGTGTGTGTGTGTTTGTTATGAGGAGAACAATATATTCCAAAATGAAAAAATCATCTCTGCCCACAAGATAAGGATGAAAAGTTGTGAGTGGTCACAATCCACCTGACTTGGCATCATTCTCCTTCTTCCATCCTTCGCTCTCTCAAATCCAGATTAGTTCTGTGTTCCAAAGGTTGGCTTTAGTGATTAGCAGAATAATTTAATATTGGGAGAGGGTTAGAATTTTTAACTTCCTTCTTCTTATTCCTTCTTCCTAGCGAAAATCCTATCAATATGTTTGTAATTTATTTGTTTCATAAATACTTTATAGAGAGCTAATCTGTAACTGTACATTGTTTTATTATTAAGAGCAGAGAGAACTGAGCAGACATGTTGTCTACCTTCTTGATATTTGTACTCTCTGCTTTATTGGTTCTCTCTGATTTCATATTGCATGTCTGTGGCATACTGGTCTCCGTAGCACAAGTTGAAATATTAAATTTAAAGTATGTTCATATTTCTATGGGTTTAATTAAATTTCTATTTTTATGAACACATTAAAATGAACAAAGTTTCTTTGTTATATTTGAGGGGCTGCCAAGAGCTTTTGAGAATAGTTTAATGTTATTGAGAAAAATATTTTAATTGCATAAAACTTCTATGATTATTGACTCCACTAATAATAAGTAAAACCTTTAAGGTTTTCTTTTAAATTTGACATAGGATTGTAAAATGTTCTTTCCAAATATGGGTCTGGAAAAAAATCCATTTTCACTTTGGTGAATGCACAAGTCCAGGACACAACACTCTGATCTCTTATTATCTGCGATAAATATCTACATATATTCCAGTTGCAATTGATCACTGATATTCATGATGTGACTCCTCAAGAAAAATTATTGACTGTGTATCATGTGCTTGATTAGCATTTTTGCTGTTATTTCTGCCTTAGCTTTTAATAGAAGTTTTTAAAACTTGAAAACTGAACCACTTGCAACCCTTTGGAGAAAGCGTGAAAGGGGAAAATTTTGGGTGAATCTGTTCTACAACAGTATACGCTCAGCATGAGGTGCGACATGAAGGGAAGTGTTGAAGAAGCTTTATTGAGCCGCCTGTGTGGTGTCGTTATAGTAGGACATTATTATTTCCCTTGGAGCAGATCCCCAGAGGAGCAGAGTCTGTGTTGGTCGAACGTCAGTATAAAAATACCAATCACTTGATTCAAAGTTTCCCCCGCAGCTTTCCTACCAGGACCCGTTCTCTTAGGCTGCTCTCCCATCTGCATTCTTCCATTGATACAAACGGCCAACTGTTATTTATAGCTATAAGAAATATTATAACTTTTCTTTTTATTTATGTACTTTTATTTGCTTGATTTCTGTATACCAAACTGCTGCAAAAAAAAATTCCAACATTATATTTCCCATGTTAATAGAAGCTTACATGTTCAGATCCATGATTGCTATGTAGTTTATTACAATTACAATTATCTTTAAGTGATAAGCAAGTTCAGGAAAGTAAGACATCTTCCTGGATTTGGGGGATCAATAATATTTGTTGGGGACCTACTATGGGCAAAGTATTGTTCCAGGTGCCACAGGGGAAAAAATGACCTTTTAGGCATAAACTTTGACACCAGGGAATTACAATGAAACCAGGAAAAGGAAACTCACACGTGCAGAATTTACAGAATGAAGAGAAAAATGCTTCTCTGGAGGAAAGTTTTCAGGTTAATAGTTTACGAGTTACTTATTTCCTTCCACATTTTCTTTGAAAATAATTAAATACCATTTTTAAGTTAAAATAGTCTAATAACAAGAAAGCTTTGCAGTAACTTTTCAAGGGAACTTACCTAAGGAAAGGAAGTACTTTAAACAGGAATTGTGAAACACTTTGGCCGATACAAAGTTCAACTTGAAAATAAAAATCGACTCTTCTAATTATTTTGTAATTTTTTTTTTTTTTATGCTGCCTTAGCTCCAGAGAAGTTGACCTACTATTTACCCAAATCTTTTTAAGGAAATGGGCAATGCCAGAGAAGAAAATTTCAGACAAGTCAGAGCCTTTCTTTCCCCACAAAGTTATATACCAATAAAAGAAAATTATGACAAAAAACATTTTGTGACTTTAATTATAGCATTTTTCTGCCCTACACAGCTTGCATAATTATAGCTGGGGGGGACAACTGGGCCCCAGGTCTTTAGTACTAGACTCCACGGAACCAGAGGCCTGAATCCTGGCACACTGAACTCTGCTCTTAATCCCTCCGAGGCAGATAAATTGAGTTCCACACCATTTAGTTTCTGAGATCTCATTGGGGCTGCAGTATATTAGTGATTTCATGGATGTTGCAAAGACCACAGATCCACCCTGGTGTCCTTGGCCTGACCTTCTTTGAGGTAGCTTATAGACCAGGAAATCCTGAGACCTCCAGCCAGTTACGGTGGGGTGGAAAGAGATGCTCCCTCTACCTTCTTTCCCTTATGTTGAAGGTATGTCAAAATTCGGTAAAAGGTAAAACTGTAATGACATTGGTGTTAGTCACGTTTCCTTATTCGATCATGTGAAAAAGAGTGGTCAGTTCTGTTCAAGTAGGCTGAAGGGTGAAGGGAGGATGTTAGTAACTTCAAGTCCAATCCTGACAATTTCTTGAAGTTATAGGAACTTCATTTTTCAGAAGTGTGGGGAAGGGAGGGAGGGAGGAAGGGAGAAAAGAAGGAAGGAAGGGTCTATTTAATTTTCTCTGCACTGTTTTGCTCCTCTGGAAATTCTTTGTTCCACCTGTCAGACACCTGCCAGACATACCTGTTCAGAAAAGTCCACGTTCCCTGCAGCCAGTTCACCATGTTAGCTCCTTTCCTTGCTCTCAAATGGTCTTGCAAGTACATTACGTAATGCTTAGAAAAACAGATAAGATTAGAAAACTGAGTTCAGGGAACCCAACTCTCTTTCTGTCTCCAGAGGCATAAATGGCTGAAGGTTAATGTTATGCAAGGCCCTGCCTAATCATAGGATTGTGTTTATTTTATTGCAATGTAATCTCTCAGCCTGTAGTAGTATCTCATTTAAAACAATCCTTTGGGGTATATCTGAAAGAAGGCATATAATCACTACCTAGCCTTCTAGAACTGGCTTGATACATGTAACCATGTATCAAGGCTATACTTAATCCTTTCGTTATAGTTTTGTGACCTACATCCTATTCAGTGCTGTGCAAAAATTTCCATGATACTAACTTCAACACCCTTTAATTTTATTCTCCAGTGTGGAAACAAACCAAGCATGGCTTCCAATTTCCCCTTTGATTCCCAAACCCAACATTAACATAGGACCAATCATTTGAATGCAAGGTGATAAGTCATAGCCATCAGGTGCCACTTCCTCATTTTTAATTGGTTGTATTATGTATATTACACTCTAATATATATTGACTTTCTAAACTCCTCAGGACTACTCCATATTACAACACACCCACCAAAATTAATGTTAGCCTTTCCCTGCCAATTCACTCCCTACATCCCAGCCAAGAATATTTATAATTAGAAAACAATTACTTCACACTCAGGCTTCATTTCAACTGCTCTTTATTGGTGACTTGACCTAGTTTTCACCTTAATGACTACTCTGGCGTCTTTCCCTTCCATTTATGTGGTGTGTCTTCAACCTTCTTGTTCTTTTTCTGCACATTCCACTCCACTAAACTGCTCCACCTTTGACAAGTTTTTCCCTGTTACATGTATTCAATCTATAACAAATTCAGTTCATAGCAAACATTAACAGTTTCTTTCTAGGATCAATGGCACAATGTCTCTTACTGTTTTGTGTATTTTCCTAATTATGTTGTAAATTTCTTTATCCAGGGATCTACATCTTAGACTTTTATATTGCTCTCTTAGTTTTAATACAAGGTAATATATATGTTTCAATATATGTATATTACATATCTTTTATGTTATATGTTTAGAAGAAAAATGTTTAAATTTTTTTCTATTATTTTCAAATGTATACAAAAGATATTTTTGAATTGTGTCTGTGCATTTCTTAAATTTGAAAAACCACTTTTAAAGAGAAAAATAGATGTAATTTGGATGGATGTAATATAACAACAATAAAATTAAATTAAAAAAGAGAATAGATATAATTTAAAATCCTAGTTCAATAATATTTTGTATTTCATAAGGTTTTTGTTAAAAAATATTTGTTTTCCATACCAAGAATCCACAATTTCCTTATAGTTTTCATGTGGTATCATTAAAATAAAGCAGATATTTTAAACTATCCAATCATCTCCAAATATTTAACTTTAGAGAGTGAAAATGTTTTAAAACAGATAATTAATTTATATAGCTTAATAATTAATGTAATATAATTATTAAGATTCACTAGGTATGTGTTTAAATCTGATATTTCTGGAATTTGGGACATTTAAATAATTTATAAAAAGCCATTAAATGCACTTATTATGAAGGAGAATTTGAACTGATTTCAGAAATTGGCCGAAGAGTTGAATGGCTCTCTGTGGAGATGTAAAATAAGAGACTAGTTATAGATAAAAATGAACATTTAAGACAGGAGATGAAATGCAGAAAGGCTAGGGCATCATTAACAACGGATTTTGGGACTGTAGCCTGAGTAGTCTTCGGAAACTTGTTTTTGACATATTAATATATCTCATCTTATTTATCAGATAAATGCTTAATTACAAATGAAGCTTAATAGTATTGCAAATTTGATGTTTAAAAAATACTCACTGATTCTAATTTATATATATATATATATATATATATATATATATATATATATATATATATACTTGAAACAGAATGAGTAAATCCAAAAGGGGGTCTTAATAATTTAGGTTTCTTTTCATGTGAGATTACATTCATACTGACTAAGGGACCCACTGCACTGTAAATAAAGGGGAACAGAGTATAAAAATATTCAACTTTAGACAAATGTACTACTCCATCTTTCCTTTTCTCCACATACACTACAGCTATTTCCCACAAAAATAATGAACATTCTGGCTCCTTGTCAGGGAGACATTCAGGCAAAGTTTAACAGGGTAGCAGGCACTGAGTTTATTTTCTGCAGAAAAAAAAACCGACGCACTGATTTGGGGTTTTTCTTCTTGGATAGAGTAGTTCTACTCTCTGGATCAGCCATTGTCAGATATTTAAGTACGTGATTACATTGCCAGTGTCTGTGAAGGTGCATTTAATGATGTTGATATACCCAAATCTGTTATTTAAACAGAACTTCCTGTCCCATTATTCTGAATGAATTACCTGGGAAATTTATCTAAGAACAACTCTATCTGCTTTTAGTGTTCGTTACCAGGCAGCCGTTTAGTGAGACATCATTCAAGATGATAACGGCTTGAATTATTTCAAGCCCCCAAATATTAAGGAATCCCCGGCAAGTGACCAGAATTTATAGCTGTGGCTTGCATAGTAGCGTTAGTAGTTCACATATGGCTTATGTCAATGGCAGAAACAACGTTGTTTTCTAAATCACATTGATTTGTTACGTGGTATTGAAAGATCTTAAACAGAATCAAGGTCTATAAATTGCAGAATGTAGTCCTCAAAACTTCTTATCTGTGTTTCAGTTCTGTCAAAATGAGCCCAAGAACCAAGCATTCTACGTACACAATGCTACTAGTCAAAGAATAAGAACTGAGACCATTCAATTTCCTCTTTTTTTGGCAAGAAGCCAGACTGACATTTTCTTTTCTGTTAGTTTTGGCAGAGAAGAAAGAGAGAGGAAACTTTACTGCTCAGTTACTGATGGTTTTTCTATTTTGCTTTTATTAAAAATGTTGAAACATGGGCCCTTTGTCAAAATTATTTTATTATTGAAGGGTGGGTGGGGGGAATGAACTGGAGGCTGTTCAGAAAACCATTAACAGCACTGATAATGGACCATCTTATTTTGCTTCCCCAACACAGAAGTGCTTAATTGCAATAAATTACACTGCAGTCTGTGACTGATGTGCATGTTTAATGAATTGGTACAGACTTGGAGGTTAATCTGCTGGGAGTAACAAACTTTGCCCATCTGATATTGCAATAAAAAGTAGAATCTTTTTATGTTACATGCTGATATATTTTGGGCACAAAACTAAAAGAATGAGTTTTCATTGGCTGTGGATTTGTTGGGGCTCCAAGACTGAAACATTGAAAAACCAACATCCGTGATGGTGACATGTGAATTAAAACAAAACTTAAGTACATCGACAGTGGAATGCAACCCACCCAGACGGAGAGGCTGCTGGCCATCAGAGAACTTGTGCAAGATGCAGTGTGTTCTCAGAAAACAACTGCTCTAAACCAAACTATCTCTACCTATGCCACGGAATATATTTTTAGTTCTCAAGTTATTGACATAACATGAAAACAAATACTCTTTCTACACAATTCTGCAATAAATATCCCTTGGAGTTTGTGGAGAAACTGACTTTCTTTAGGAACCACAAGGAGAGAATTTTTTTATAAACCTACATGTACAATTGAGTATCTATTAGAAAAATACCAATAATGGATCTGCTGATGGTTATGAGGTCACTGCCAAAGTGAGTGGGGAAAAATAAATTCAGTAAAACTACGCAGCAAAACCTTTTAATATGTGAAAAAGTTTCCAGACCAGGAAGCAAAGGAAACAATTCTCTATTTTTTAAACCAAGTGCTTAATAGTGCCAATTCACAATGTGGTATTTAGACAAGAAAGTAAGGTATTCAGGTAGAAAGTGGGATAAACTGTTTCCTAGAAAACATTCTGCATATTAACGTGCTGAGTGTTTGTTTTTCCTCATCATGGAGTAAGTTTCCTGAAATTGAGGACAGTAGACTATAGAATATTTGGAAGCCACATTTCCTAGCTAGGTTGCCATGGAAAGAAAAGACGAATGACTAATTACAATGCTTGATTTTCCTAAAATTTCTCTCTGTAGTTGTTATGGTGTTCTTTACAGATAATTCAGTGAAAAAAATGGCTGACAATTAGGGTCCTTCAGAAAAGTTAAAATATGAAGTACCATATTTCCAAAAGAAGATAAGAACCACTCTCCCAGATAAATCAATCAAGAGGACTGTTTTGATAACAATTATCTAAGTGACTGTATAATAGGTTGTAAAGAATAGAATTGTAATGAGAGAATTGGCCTAATTGGAGACATTGTGCAGAGTCTTACAGGATAGATGTCTTCATTTCTTTTTATTGAGGATTGCACATTTACTGAGCATACCCATAGATTCTTTCATATGTATTTTTATGGAGTATTACTAATGAAACTTGCAATGAAATGAAGGAAACTCTAATAATGCACTACTTCTTAAAGTCCAGTGTTAACAGTTCCTGGGCTGCTGGAATTTACTTTTTCCTGGACTTTCATAGTGAAGACATTGGCATCATTTCTTATATTATACAGGATTGAAGAATATCTATATATGTTTTAGGCAATTTCACTGAAATGCTTAGCTCCCTCTTTTTAAATGAGACAGAATATTGGAGGCCATTTATTCAGAGTTTATTCTTGCAATTGTTACCTAGTCTGACAAATCTTTTATATATATAGTACATATATATATATATATATATATATATATATATATAGTAATGCTTTTTTCCAATCATGCCACAGAATATCATAAACTACAATGTAAAAATTTGTCACACTGCTCCAAAAGGTTCCTTTCTGCCTTGCTTTATATAATAAATTAGCTAATATACTTGTATGTGCTGACTAAAATTGGGGAGTATTTGGCAGCCTAGAAAAGGATTTGATAAAGTAGTTGAAGCCATAGGTCCAATACATCCTTCTTTGAAGAAAGTTAATTTCTACCAATTTCATTGTATATATGTGTGTGTGTGTGTGTGTGTGTGTGTGTGTGTGTGTGTGAGAGAGAGAGAGAGAGAGAGAGAAGGAGGGGTAGCAGAGAGAAGAATGCAAATAAGAATAAGGATGGCAGATGTCCCTTTGTGTAATGGTGCAGGGGCCAAATAAATGTTACTACAATAGCTCTTTCCACAAGAAGTAAAATTTTTCTGGATAAAAGAAATTCACAAAGTGACTTTTCAAACTACTCAGTGTCCACTCACAATGTTTTAAATTTGCTCTCAAAATGTACTTTTGTTTGTGCAAATGCCCAACATAAAATTAAGTAAAATGTTAGATTTGATGACAAATTATTAAAAATAATATTAAAAGAATGTGATTTGTTAAAAGGTTTTTTTAAGGTCAAATCAAGATATTTGACTTAAGTAGTAGGTAATGTTGGTGAAAAAGTTGAAAAAGGATTATATTCATTTAAAAAAACATTAGATCATATAGAGAAATTTGGAAGTAGTCAAGAGACACATTGAATTGAATTTTGTATTTGCAAATCCTGAAGACTGTGTCCAAATTATATTTTAATTCTAGCCATCATGATATTTTAACTAGCTCTCTGAGGAGTGCATTGCTGACCTGTAAAGACTGGGCTGGACCATCCTTATGTAATTTAATGTTTCTTCACTGATGAGAGAATATAATGTTCACAGAGAACAAAAGATAAATGATGCACTGTACAGAATCATACTCTGAAGTAGATTGACACCAAAGTTCCCACATTTAACAAGTGACATGGAACTTCACAGAAATGTGGGATGTTATGAAGAGAACTTGAATGCGCTTGACTTTGTATATGTTTAGGGATTTTAAAATTTATTCATGGTTGTGATTGAGGGGAGAGAGTTGTTTTTACTTCTTCAAGGAATGTACAAAATGAGGACGGTGATGAAGGAAAGGATGAAATGTTGCTTGGAGACTGTCAAAGTGATGATAGAATGATGGAGTGGGGAGGGTCATTGCAATGTACAAGAAGACAAGAAAGTAAATACCGTGCCAATGAATTCTTTTCCTTTCCTGGTAGTATTTGTAAAGATAGATACCCATAAATTTAAAAAATTTTAGTAAAGAAAACCAGTATGGTAAAAAAATGTTTTCTTACAGAACCTGTAAAGATTTTTTACTTTTTACTTTAGAGAACAATATTTGTTCAGCTATATACCATATAGTTTATAACCTTACACCTAAATGTTAGTTTTAAAAAATACTGAATACTAATTTAGATCAATCTACAATTGAGGCAAGGAACCCAAGATAAATTGCTAATATTATTCATTCTTATGTTACCACATTGATATAAAGAAAAGAGCATACACTCTGAAAAACATACAATTCTTAGGTTGTTTGTTGTAAGAAAACTAGACTTTAAAATGTTATATTTCCAAAGCACAGTTAACACCTATTAAAATTAAAACCAAATCTTTTGATTCTGGTGTGAGTGTACTTTCCAATATACTACTACAACTATGAGTAAAAAAATAAAGTTATCCCATCTTACTAATGAAAAATGTAAGGCTCAGTGATGTCCAAAGCTACCAGCAGGAGAGCTAGGAATATCAATCTACCAAACAAGATTGCTAGTCCCGATACTGGATTAGCAGTGCCTGCATTTTGGAATGTCCACATGGGAGTTTCATGCATAATAATGAGCAAGATTTTTACACAATGAACAGTCAATAGTGGTACAAAGCCTCCCATGAAAGATTTGCTATAAATTTTATGTTAAAAATTTTTAATATATATATATATTTTTATATATATAAAAAAAATATATATATATATATTTAAAAAACCCACTTTTTTTGTTTACCTATTCATCTATCAATGGACACTTCCACCTTTTGATTCTTGTAATGCTGCTATGAATGTATGTGTACAGATATCTCTTTGAAACCCTGCTTTCAGAAATAGAATTGCTGATTCAAGGTAATGTTATGTTTAATATTTTTCGAGGACTTGCTATACTTTTTATTTTACATTCCAATCAACAACGCAGAAAGGTTCAAATTTATCAACATTTGTTATTTTCTGTTTTATATATTTTTTAATTGTTGGCATCTTGATGTGAGGTAGTTGAAATCTTTCATTTTAATGAAGGTATCTTGAGGAACTGTTGGTATTTGTTATGGAATGTGACTGCTGTACATAATACAAGCTCTACTGTGAGTTTGCCAAAGACATAGCAAACCTTTGGGGAGATAATTCCAAATTCTTAAGAATTTGCTTGTGTTTGAATGACTACCACAAAATGAGATCATCACAAACTAGCAACAAAAAATTTTATTACAAAATTGTTTTAGGTTTATGCCAGTTACCCTGAAACCTAGTTACTACTTAAACTATCTAATAATTGCAGTGTTAGAGACCAATTAATATTGAGAAGACAATGAAGCTTGAGTTTGTATATTTTATATATAATAATATTAGAATAGTTTCTTAAGATTTTCACTATTCATTTTCTCTTCTAATCATGTGTCATGTAGAGCCTAGAATATTTCAACCAGCATTGGAATGCCATGGTGGAATATTTTTTCTACATTATATAATTTTAAAATTTTGTATTTATTTATTTTTAATAAAAACAATTATGTTGTTCCTTTGCTTTGGACTCTTATATGTATCTGAATATAAAGCCTGGGGACTTACTACACAATTAACAAATATGTGTTTTATTATCAAATGAAAATTAAAGCAAAAATATATTTATTAGTATCTCTTTTTCTTAATTTTAGAGAAAAATAATAAGATACTATGGGTTTTCATTTAGCACTTAGCACTACCTATTTTCCCAATAGTACTAATGAATGGCTGAATAACTAAACTATTCATTAATCTTTCCAATGTGTCTAAGCTCTCTTTAAATAACTGGCACAGAGTACAAATAATTATAAAGATAGTTTAAAAATAAATGTTACAAATAGCTATGAATGAAATCAAAGAAGAACTAAATTCCATAGTCATGTATAGGAAGGTATTCCATATTCATGGATAAGAAGACTCATTATTGTCAGGATCCAGTTCTTCTAAACTCGATCTGTAGATTCAATGCAATTCCAATCAAAGTCTCAGCAAGTTTTTTCATGGATTTCAACAAACTGATTTTCACATTTATATGGAGATGCAAAAGACCTGGAATAGCAAACTCCCTATTGAAAGAGAAGAACAAAGTTAGGGGACTGTCACTACCCAACATCAAGACTTAATATAAATCTACAGTAGTCAACATTATGGTATCAGCAAAAGGTAGACAAATAAATAGATGGAACTGAATAGAGTCCAGAAATAGACCTCCATAAGTATAGTGAAGTGATTTTTGACAAAGGAGCTAAGGCAACTTAGTGAAGCAAAAATAGCTCTTTTCAATAGATCATGCTGGAATAACTAGACATCTGCATGCAAAAAAAAAAAAAAAAAAAAAAAAAATTAATCCAGGCATAGACTTTGTAACCTTCACAATAATTAAGTCAAAATGGATCACAAACCTAAATTTAAACTTTGAAGTAAGCAGCAGATGAACCAAGTTCAACCAGGAATGGTTTAAAGCATCTGGTATATTATATAAAAAAGGTAAAATATTATTTGAGGTTCCCCTATTTGTATAATATATGCAGAAGTTTAATAATAGCCAGAGAGAAAAGATTTGTGTGTGCTTGATTCTATTTTAAATTGACTTTCTGAACTCTTTATTTATACATGAGTATCAGCTCAGTTCACACTGTTTATGTGGGTATTAAAATTTATCCACTTTATTTCAACTCAAAATTAACTAAGTTGATATTTCTTTCTTTTCTTTTTTAAAGATTTTCTTTATTATTTTTAGAGACCAGGGCAAGGGAGGGAGGAAGAAAGGTAGAGAAACATCAATGTGTGGTTGCCTTTCACTTGTCTCCAGCTACAGACCTGGCTGGAGAGACCTGGCTTGCCACCTGATTATGTGCCCTGACTGGGCAATCAAACCAGTGACTTTTGGGTTCACAGGCCAGGGTCTACGTTGATATTTCTTTTCTTTTCTTTTCTTTTTTTAAAGATTTTCTTTGTTATTTTTAGAGACAAGGGCAGGGAGAGAGGCAGAGAGAGAGAGAGACATCAATGTATGGTTGCTTTTCACCTGTCTCCAGCTACGGATCTGGCTGGAGACCTGGCTTGCAACCTGGTTATGTGCCCTGGCTGGGGATCAAACTAGCGACCCTTGGGTTTGCTGGCCAGCACCTTATCCACTATGCCACCAGCCAGGGCTCTGATGTTTCTCTGTATCCTGTCAGGAGCTTGGATGAGTGGTTTTTGAGTAAAGATTTAGATTTTTCTAGAGATTTTTTCCTATTTGGTAACATTAAGTAAAGTTGACAGCAGCCACGAAAGAAAGTATTGTTCAGAAAACCACATCTTGGATTGCTGATGATATTTTGAGGCCTTTAGCAAGTTAAGTGGAAAAGAGGAAAGGCTGATAGGGCTCCTACCCCAGAAAAATGGGAAGGGTCCCAGTGAGGAAAAAATTGAGAGCTCACCAAAAACATGTACTTATGGAAAGTGATACCTTTAGATACAGATACATAAAAATCTTGACTTGGTACATAATCACAGAGAATAATTTGAATGGCAGTAAGTGGTTTTTCTCAAAAAAAGAAAAAGTCTTAACAAATGTTTCCATTTTGTCTCACTGATTTTGTCAACAATAACACTATATCCCAATGAGCTGTAAAGTACGAATCAATTTACTGATAATTTTGATCCCTAAGGGTGTTGTTGAAGTTTGAAGGACTGTAAGGGACATTAAACATAGACACCACTTCTGTAGTGACACAAGAGAGTTCCTTTCAGATTTCAGAAGGTAGGAGAAAGGGAGAGAGAGAAATTTACTCAGAAATAAATTAATGTTGGATCATCCAGGCTACAGGCTGCTTAACTACAGCAATGCATTTCTATTTTTTCTATGACTCTGGCCTCTATTTTATACAGATATGCATGGGTTTATGTACTATCATTGTTGTTATCATTGTAAAGAGCAAACATTTTCAAATGTAATATTTGAAATAAGTTATATCAGAGAAAACTGGTATTTTTTTCCTTTAACTTTTCATATAAGATATAAGATGGGGCAGTTCTTTCTTTTTTTAAAAAAAATATTTATTTTCAAAGAGGGGGAATGAAGGGAAAGAAAGAGGCATCAATTGGTTGCCTCTCACTTGCCCCCAACTGGGGGCCTGGCCTGCAACCCATTGACTTTGATGTCATGATGGACTGTCTTGCATTGTTTTTCATATAAATTGGATTTCACTTACTCACATGATTCTATGGAAAAGTATACATGCTCTGGACCAGGAAGACCCTGGGTCTGTGGTTGTTTCAGCAACTCATGGACCATGTGCCCTTTAATAAGTTATTCAACTGCATTAGTTGCCTTATCTATGAATAATGTACCATACTTTATTCAAAAATGTTTCTGGTACTCATACAAACTAAAAGTTGTCATAAATTTAAAAAATACTACACAATGTAATACATGGCAAGTGGTTAAGGCATATTATTTACTTTTCCTTTGTAGCTGTTTAATTTATTCACCATGTTCATGGGTAACTAGACTTCAAATTTACCTACAAGTGATTTTTAAATTACACTTTGAACATTTTTCAAAAACTTCTTTGGACATTATTTTCTAGCTAATATTTTAAAGTCTTTCTAAATTGAGTGATAACTACACTTTTACATTGGAAATAACATATTGGTTGGAAATAACATATTACCTTACACTCACTTTCATTATTCTCTTAGATTATGAAGTGATTTGCTCAGGAATTAAACCCATTAAACCTAATTATAAAGATTCTCTCTTGTGTTTTCCTTCCTTTATAGTTATTATGAGATCAAGAAAGACACATTGAACTAACCCTAGTTATTCAGAGCAGTGTAAAGGCAATCAATGCTGTGCATCATCACAGTTAAGGAACTTAACTTGCTGCCTACAACATGTTTCTGCTATGGGGAATGCCATGGGTGATGGTGTTTTTTATTTGAAAATCTTTGAGATGGAAGTGATAATAATATGTCATAAAATATGCACTATCTTGTTCTTTTAAATTTAATGACATATATTAGTGACCTGGATTAACTAGAATTTATTCAAAATTGTACAAATAGAGGGCAAAAAAACTATTAGTGTTATCAAATTTCACTTTAGGTCCAAGAATGGCTTGACCAATATAATAAAGTTCCTACTGTCTTCAGAACATCAGAGAACTTACTATCCGTGGTTTGGTCTTTGAAGTCACCATGACACCATCGCCTCTGATAAAAGAGTTTATTTATAACTTGCTCAGCTTATGTCCTTTCCCACTGAATCAGCAGGCTCTCTAAGGTTTGAGGATATAATTTCAAGGACTGTTAAACTTCTGTCAAAGTTTGGTTGGCCCCCTGAGGGGCCTGTGTTTCAGCATTCTCTTTGCTAAAACAAGACTTCTCAAGAAAGTGCTCAGAAAACTGACAGTTTCAAGTACCGTGGGTTTTGTAATGTGAAGTGGCATATAATCTGAAAAATAACATTAGCAAATCAGCATATAATTGGCTTTCTATTTCCTTTTCTCACCCCTCATTATGTTTTCTTTTTGGTTAGGCCAGGACACAGTCAAAATTATACTTGATACAGCAATTCCCTTATCTCTTAGAAGGATATTTCTATATATACAATTAAGTAGAATTGTCATTATTATAAGAAAGTAGAAAATTTACATTTTAATGGGGACTGTTTATATTTCCAGTATTTCTTTTGCTTTGCCTCCTTTATTATTCATATCTTTACTGAAACTTAAGAACTCTTTGCCAGCAAAATTCATTGAACCAATTTATATATATATATATATAGATATATAGATATATATTAAAAAATCTACATACAACCCTTTCATTTCTATGTATAATTTCTGTTTGGTCCACTCATCACCTTTCAAGTTTTCCTGCTTCTTAGATCTTGTACACCATATTATACTATCTCCACCTTCTAACTAACAAGCTAACGGGTGGAAGGTAAATGCCTTAGTGCTTTAGTGCTTTAGTGCTTTCTGGGATATCAGAACTCTCCTGGGGCCTGCTTAGATGATCATTCTCCATAAGATGACTTCTAGCTTCCTTTATTAAAACCCCCCTCATTTTTCCCCACCAAGTAAGGTTTTGTTAAATAACATTCCCCTAAACAACTCTTCTATGCAATTAGTTAAGGTTTCACTTGAATTTGTTTCATAATGCTTTGGTTGATGTCACTGTTGTCTGCAGAAAATACATGTACAGAACATCTCAGTGTGACAGTATTTCTTTCCTACATGACAGCACTGTCACACTGCTCCTCTTACTGCCAAGATCAAGGATGGCTAAGGAGGATATTGGCCTTGCTGAGGTATTTTAGTTGATGAGAGACTAGGAACTGGATATCTGGACTCGGATTCAATTCTGTTGCTTGGTTCTGAGACACTTTTATCTTTTTACCACTGTCCATTTCTGTTTTTCTTCTACAGTAACAATCAGGCTGTGTTGATTCATATCCATTTGATCAGGATTCCTAGGAACTATTGATGTGTACCTGAATGCATAACTAAGTTTAAATTCTGCTCTTTATGCTTTGTTTTGTTGTTAGCTGCACAGGCTTTTGAGTTTAACCCAACTTCTCCAATACCTCGTGACTTTTAGCAATTCTTTAACCCCCATAAGACTCAGTTTTCTCCTCTGTTAATTGGGATCATAATAATTTCATCATAGGACTGTTATTCATTATAATGAGACATTTCACATAAAGTGGTCAACACTCAAAAAATAGCAACTATTATTATTAATAATAAGCAGCAGATATAAACCTTGCTCTTAATCATATTGAAATTCAATTGGTGAAGTAAGATCTGTATGATTTTTTAAATAATCATAGTTACATAGTCTTAAACATCTCTGTATGTTCTAGATATTGGGACAAACACTTCACAGACAACTAATTTAATTCTAATAATAAATTTAGAAGAAGGGTTTTTTACCCTTATTTTTTGTTGTTGTTGATAAAACTGATGCTTGGAGAGGGTCACTCCCAAAGTATCCTACTACAGTTACATAGAGCCAGGGTGCAAAACTGGGCCTTTAACTCCCAAACAACATTCTGGCCTGTTATCCAATATAAATGTTAGGTGATGGTAGCATAAAATGTTCACTAGGATTTGCAATAATTTGAAGAAATGATTGTTGACCACTGTTGTTTAGAAGAGCTCCAGAGAGGAGTTAGTCAATGTTGAAGGAACTGTTAGAGTAGGAAATACCCCAGAATGAGAAGGAAAGGTTCATCCATTTTGATTCATACTTTCTTAATGATAAGATATTTGAACTAAAATATATTAGAGACTCCACTGACAAAATCAATCACATATGTCTAGATCTGAAAATACAGAAGAAACATTACTTAATCAGGCCAGTGACCACCAAAATATCTGACAGTTTCTATGTTCTGCTTTATCATGTAACTATCTTAAGAATTCCTCAGTTCCAGTAGAAGGAAAAAGTTATGAGGGCATCGAAAATGTAGTCCTTTTATATTAATTGTTTAAGATGAGATATTGGGAAAAGTTTTGGTTTTCCTGACCTGACATTTCTTTCAGATAGAGGGGAAGGGAGAGAGGCAAAGAGGGAGGGAAACATCAGTGTACGGTTGCCTTTCACTTGCCTGCAGCTACAGACCTGGCTTGCAACCTGGTTATGTGCCCTGGCTGAGAATCAAACAAGTGACCTTTGGGTTCACAGGCTAACATCTTATCCGCTGTGCCAGCAGCCAGGGCCTGATATTTCTTTCTTCCATGAACTGTAAATGCTCCATAATGTGCAATAGGTGAGTTTTCTCCAGTCACCTCCTCTACCTTTGTTTCCTAGCTCCAGGAGATATTTTTGTAGATTATTTCAGACTTCCACCTAAATGATCATGTCATCTGGGAACAAAGGTATTTTTATTTCTTGCTTCCTCATCTGTATACTTTTTGTTTCCTTTTCTTATTTTATCATGTGTCTAAAACTTCGCTTACAATGCTGAAAAGCAGTGGTGAGGAGGGCCATCTTTGTTTCTGATATCCGCAGAAAAGTTTGAATTTCTCTTCATTAAGTCTGATGTTAGTTGTAGGTGTTTTAAAAAATAGGTTTTATGAAGTTGAGGAAGTTCCCCCTACTTCTTGTACACTGAGAACTTTTATCATGAATAGATGTTGGATTTCATCAAATGCTTTTTCTGGATTTATTAATATAATCATGTAATTTTTTAAAGCTTAGTGCTGTGATGGATTACATTAATTATTTAATGTTGACCCAACTGTGTATACCTGGGATAAGTCCCATTTGGTGCTGATACATATTTTTTTATTGTTAATACTACTATATATATATATATATATATATATATATATATATATATATATATCCCCCTTTTACCTCCCTCTGCCCATCTCCACTTAACCCTGGCACCCCGTCCTCTGAGCTTCACACACCATTGTCTATTTGTTACTGAAAACCACCCAGTGGGAGGAGGCCCTACCGCCTGCCACCTGTTAGGCAAGACTCCAAGCAGAGTTTGGTGGAAAGGAAAAAGGAATCTTATATAATAAGCATGCACTTCGAAATAAAGACATCTGGTTTCTGACCCAAAACCCATTCCCTGGTAAAGAAAGAAGGCACAATCAGAGAAACAGTCACTCTACCACCCTCTGTTAGGCCAGGCAAGTGGTTAGCAGCACCCAGAATTCCCTTTCCCATTTTTTTCAAGTACCATCCTTGGGAAACATGCAGGTGGCTGAAGCATGTTTGAGTCATGGTGGGTTCAAGACCTCTCTGCATGGGAGGGATGCAGAGCTTTGTGCCCAGCTGTGTGGCATCCAGGGTCAGGCAGCAGGCTTCCTCTGCTCATCTCCTTTGCTGCACTCCTGGCAGGCCCTGAAGATCGGGGAGGGTGCCAGGAACCTCCACAGCCCATGCTGTATCTTGCTGGCCTGGGCGCTTGAGCCTGCCCTGTCCATGCAGCCAGGGAAGCAGGCTCCAGAGTGCAGGCCCTTTGGAGTGCCTTGCTCTTTTCACACATCGTTCACTGGCAATTTTTAACAAAAGCTAATGCAGGTGAAAACACGAGTTAACTTTTTATGTGACAACAACAACTGGGCTTGAAAACAGGAGTTTTCAGGATGGATCAACAATGCGTTAAGACTCCCCTCATTACCCTCCCTGTGGAAATGGATGGGAGGGAATATTGTCCCATCCAGTCACCTCTCCAACTCCTGTGAGCTTCTTTTTCCTGAATCAGCTATATTCCTGGCAGGCAATGGTTGCCCTGGGGACACACTCAGGGGCTGTTCAACCCCCTCCCCCATTCTGGGGATGAGGGTTCACGTGACCAATGTTACAGATCCTTGGGCTGTCTGTATATGTTCTTTGGCTAACTCCCTCACCACTTTTCATTCAGCCCCACCCCCATCTCCTCTCTGAGGTCTATCAGTCTTCCATATAGTATCTATACCTCTGTTTCTCTTTTGTCCATCAGTTTATTTTGTTCATTATATTACACATATAAATGAGATCATATGATATATGTCTTTTTCTGACTAGAGGAAGTCTGCTTAGCATAATAATCTTCAGTTCCATCTATGCTCTAGCAAAGGGTAAGAGCTCTTTCTTTTTTATAGCTGTGTAGCATTCCATTGTGTAAATGTACTACAGCTTTTTTTATTCACTTGTCTGTAATTCTTTTTCTGTATTATGGAATTTGATTTACTAATACGTGGAGGATTTTTGCATTTGTGTTTAAGAGAGAATGGACTATAGTTTTCTTGTAGTATCTTTGTTTGTTTGTTTGTTTGTTTTGAATTATTAGGGTAATACTGGCCTCATAGGGTGAGTTAGAAGTATTCCCTCTGATTCTATTTTCTGAAGAAAATTGTAGAATATTGGTATAATTTCTTCCCTAACTATTGGTAAAATTCATCAGTGTATACCTGTGTGCCTAGTGCTTTCTCTTTTGGAAACTTACTACTTATTGATTTAACTTCTTTAATAGATATGGGCCTAGCTGGATTGTCTATTTCTTCTTATGTAAGTTATGGCATATTATGTTTTACAATGAATTGTTCTACTTTATCTAGGTTATCAAACATGTGGCCATAATGTTGTTCATATTCTTTTGCTACTCTTTTAATGTCCATGGGATCTTTAATGATGTTCCCTATCTATCATCTATCTTTTTACGTAAAAAGGGCTTTCACATGCTGCTCTGTCATACTGGTCCTCTTCCTTCATTCAAAATCCAGTATGAAACTTTAACAAATCCTGTCTGACTTTAATCTCCTTGTGCTGTGTTTCTGCAATTATTCTATTAATTCTTAGGAAATGGGCTATGAGAGTATATGCCAAGTTCTTTGATTCTTTGTATGTTGAGTAAGTTTATTCTGCCTTTCTCATTTGATTTCTAGACTTTATTTTCACCCCAGTAATTGAAATGTATGGAATTATTTTCATTCTCACTTTATGATTGCTCAATATTGTCAAGCTGTGAGAACTCTTAAGGAGTAAGCAGCTGTTATTTACTTATAAGTTGCCATTAAAATGCATGTCCATGGGTTCTAGGACTCAATAAAAAAGTACAAGTAGCCCTGGCTGGTGGCAAAATGGATAAGGTGCCAGCCTGCAAACCCAAAGGTCGCTGGTTCAATTCCCAGCCTGGGCACACATAACCAGGTTGCAAGCCAGGTCTCCAGCTAGGTCTGTAGCTGGAGGCAGGTGAAAGGCAACCATACATTGATGTTTCTCTCCTTTTCTTCCTCCCTCCCTTCCCCTCTTTCTAAAAATAATAAATAAAATCTTAAAAAAGACTTTATTTAAAAAAGTACAAGTAACTGTATTGATTTTTCTTTTTGTACTGGCATAGAAATGTCTACAATTTTTTTTTTTTTGAAAAAATAATAGTCTATCACCATGATAGTCTTGATTGATTTATACAGTAAAACCTAGTCCTCACATGTGCTTGTACCAATAACAAGTTTGGGTAATGAAAGTTTTTAAAGTCAATTTATATATACAGATATATAAAGATTTTATTGATTATTTTCAGAGGAAGAAAGGGAGAAGAGCACCAATGTATGTTTGTCTTTTCACCTCCCTCCAGCTAAGGACCTGGCTAGAGACCTGGCTTGCAACCTGGTTATGTGCCCTGGCTGGGAATTGAACCAATGACCTTTGGGTTCACAGGCCAGTGCCAATCCACTGAGCCACATCAGCCAGCGCTCAATTTATATTTTAATCAGGAAAAAAGTCAGCAGTTTTGAAGTCTACTTCAAAGCTCATTTCTTTAAAATTTGCTGAAACTTATGTCATATTGTCAGAATGTAATGGAACAAGGTCGGGACTAGTTTCTGGTTGTACCCAGAGCCTATGAATTTTGAAGCTGATTTTTTTATCTCTAATTGACCCATCCCATGATGACATTTGGAGAAGGCCTGAAAGCAATACATAGATCTGCAGGATTTCCAGTTCTAAAATACTTTTTGTAATAAGGAGTGTCGTAGAATTTTTTATTATAGCATGTAATTGACAATATGTTACAAAATTAGGTTAAATTTTATGAATCTCTTGATAATCTTTTCTTATGTCAGCTAAAACGAATTTTTAAATCATAGTTAAAAATTAGAAAAAACCCTGTCTCAACATAATCATTTCTTCCAACAGCCAAATGACACTTACTAGAAAGGAAAATAGTTTAACAAAGAAAAGTGATATAAACTAGAGCCAATGGGGATTTAATTCTTGCAGTAGACTACCCAAAAGTCTTTTAAAAAATGTAATACAACAACAATAAAATTTTTAAAAAATTGTGAATGTTATTGTTTACATTCATTCCCGTACAGAAATTCCACATTTGCTCAAAACTTTAATAAAAAGGAATTAATTTGTTCATGGATTACTATTATTATGTATCAGACACTGTGCAAGGCACCATACTTATTCAATGTTGGCATTAATGATTGTTTCACTAGGGCCCCAAATTTCTAATTGCTATAACTTTCCAGTACTTCACAGCTTTGCTGCAGTGTGGTACTTTGTAAAATGTTAACTCAGCTACGATGAACTTCCCCAGAAATAAGAAGACTTATTTCTGTATCTTTTCATATAGTGTGGGGAACAGGAATCCTAACTGTCTTTTTCACTCTGGCTCACAGGATGCCAACCTCCAGGTCTCATGGTAAGGGCTTCCTGGACCATCTAGTCTCTAACAAACAATGCACTGGTCCTAGGTAGTTGAGTAGAGAACAGCAGAGTCAGCTCAGACCAACCCAAACACTATGAGCTAACTAAATGTTTTTGACTTAAGCCACTGTTTATGGTAGTTTGTTATTCAAGAATGGCTAAATGATATGAAAGGGGAGAGAGAGAGACAGAGATAAAGACAGAGACAGAGACAGAGAGAGAGAGAAGGAAAAGCTATAAATTGGGATAATGCTATTTGCAATTATTTTGAACAAAAATAGAGGTTAAATTCCCCAAGTCCAGCTAATGAAGATTATATTTCCCAGGCTGAGATGTAGAAGACTAGATGAAATTTCAAGAGTGATGAAAGTAATTAGTTGAGTAGGATCTGATTGAAAATACGTAGAGCCTTATAGTGCATCTAAATTTAATTTTTCAGAGTTGAAGTGTCATACAATTGCATTTAAAGGTGGTAATTCAGTTTTAACATCTTAAATATTTGCCTACCATAATATATACTTCTTATTTTTTTATTTTGTTGAAGAAAATATTCAGTAACATAGAATTAGATATAACATCTCCAGTTGGAAAATTCTATGAAATACTATCACACTTAATATCACACAGTGTCTTACATGTTGACCATTTACCTGGCTTGTATTTATCTTAATTTCTTATATTTTGCATCTAAAATTCTTGTATACGTGTCAACTGTGCTTTTCACAGTGTGTCATTGAACATCTGTGTCAGGAACAACTGGAGTGTTTGTTTGAAATGCAGATGTTTGGACTTACCCCAGAGCTTCTTACAGATTTCTCAAGGATGTGGTTGGAAATTTCATCCTTTAGTAAATATCCATACAAACAATGAAGTTTGAGAATGTTTACTATAGACCTGGCATAGGGCTAGGTGCTAAAAAATTGTTTTTTTTTTAAATGAATGGCAAATAGAAATATTTGTGCATAGTTGAAACTCTTAATTTGTAAAATTTGTCAATAAAATTTATAAAGCAGTAGTTCATGCCAGTATCTATTTCTTAATATTTGTTATATTTGACAAATATTGTTATGTCAAAAATTAAATGCAAATAAGTAATCATATTTGTATTTGTATAGCTTATTTTTAGAAAATATTGGCCAATTTTCCCTTTAAGAACTTAACATAAACCTGTCAAACAGATAAAGTCTAGTTTAATACCTACTTGCCATCGGAATAACACAAGTACCTCATCAGACAGGGTCAGGTGTAACTAGCAAAGAAAAAACGTTTTACCCTTAATTTGGCAGAAGCTTCTTCTTTGATTCTTAAGTCAAAATAAAAATGAGGAAAGCAGAAGGTCTTGGCTGGATAGAAGAATTTTGGGGATTGGTAGTAAGTCCCTAACCCAGTTAGTATCTGTATGGCAGATGTGTGTACAGACTCTACATAAAATTGAAATTCAAAAGAGTTAAATCTAAGTTCTTAGCAATTTTTTATAAGCCTATCTTTATTTTTGAAAAGGATGAATCAAGCTTTTTTTTTTTTTACATAAGACGTCATCATCACGTTAATTCCTTAAGGGAATAATTGGAAACAGCAATAAATAAAGTCTGCATTGGTATTATGTCAGCTTTAAAAATGTGGTGGTAGAGGTGATCTAAAGAACATATGAGAAGCGTGATTAAAAGTCATGTGTGGTCTGGAAGAAATAAAATGCTCAAAAGAATGTAGTTGTTTCTCAAGGATGAGTTCCTGAATTTACAAATATTTCACTAATTTTGTTGCACCAAGGTGGCAAGCTACAGTGTCAATTAGAACTGAGAATCAAGGGTGCAAGAATATTACTTACAGCTTAAGTGAATACCAATACCCCTTTCCATTTCTTTCGTACTCTGGGTTCCTTAGTTGTAACCCATGCAAAAGAACATAATTATTCTGTTCTACGGATCTGATTCAAAATCAAATAAGGAAAAATGGACAAATATTTCCCTGCACTTCTCCAAATCAACTAAATAAAGATATTCTAACAACTAAGAGTCATGGCAACCATCATTTTGGGAACAGATGCATAATTGGAAGAAGGAAGGGGTGCTGATGTTACCTCCCTGTTACTTTGAATATATGTAGTTGCACCAAGGAGAAGAAGCCCACATGACATCCAAACTAAGCAGATTCTTTTTTGTCCAGAATATGTCTTTTAGTCATAAAAGTCCATTGAGTGCATGTGTCATCTCGAGTGAGAAGCATGTTTTCCAAGTCTGGTTTTGCAGATTTCTCAGAACCCCTTTTGATCCTTTTAATTTTATTAACTGAGATGGAAGACTCTTGACATCAGAATTTTTGCAAAGTTTATTCCATATCCTAGCCCCTGAAAGCTTTTAAATACCTAGGGGTTGGTCCAGATTGTCACCTAATGAATAAGAAAATCTTCCAAAAGTCTCTAGTATTTGAGACCATTAGTTGGCATAAAATAAGAAATGATTACATTATCCCTATAAAAACAAATTAAAACCTTAGGTTTATTCTACTATATTTTCCATTATAAATAAGGACTTTCCAATGTCACTAAAGAAGTATGTTTGCCAAGAATGTTTAATCTGTCATTTCTTTGGACCAGTTTACCATCAATGCAAGGTTGTAGAAAAACAAGTCAAATAGCAGTATAAGGAACCAAAAACAACAGAAACCAGAAAACACCAAATAGGACTACTGTCCCATTCTTTTGAAAAAGGTGATGTCTTAAATAAAGGGCAGAGTGAGAGGAAAAGAAACTAGTGCACATTAGAAGAGATGTTAGGGAGAAAACAACCAAGTAAAATATATAGTCCTAGAGTGTACCAGATTTGAATAAACTAGTTATTAAATTGCTATGTTTTATGGATAAATTAGAGGGATTTAAATACTCACTGGATATTAGATAATATGAGATTATTCTCAGTTTGATTGCATTTGATAAAAATATCCTGATTATATAGAAAAATACCTTAACTCTTAAAGATGCATACTTTAACATTTAAAGATAAACTATCACAATAAACGTGACTTTAAAACATCTAAGCCAAAAAAATGAGTAGATAGACTATTTGATAAAACAAAATGTTTACTAATGTATCTCACTTTTAATTATATGGTTTTCATTATGCTAGTTCTTATTTAATTACTTTGAAATTTTTATAAATTTTAAAAAGGCATAATTGTCCTTCATAATGTAGTTAGTTACTTAGTATTTTTTGAGAACAGCTTTAGATATAATTTAGAAAGTAAGCATTTTAGAAGCAAAGAACACAAGTTAGTGTTAAGAGATCTGCATTCAAGTAAAGCCCTGGGTGAGGGCCTAGTAGAGTCGCTTTCTCACCTTCAAACCTAGGGGAGTTGGGGACTTTTCAATCAGATTTAAAATAAGAACAATAACGCTTGTCAGCTTCCCATGTCGAGTGGGTGTTATAATGATGAACGAGCTTCAGGAATAGACTTAGCCTGCTGATATATTTGTAACCCATATGGCTGCATCACCCTTTGACTTTGCTAAGAGGAATAGAAAATAGTTACATTTAGTAGGCCACAAATTAAATTTCTGTCAACTTTGGCTTTAAAATCCACTCTCCTAGAAATTCAGGTTTTCATAGGCTGGTAACGAAAGGTCATAACATCCCATGCAGAGGACTGATGTTACTATGCTTTTTATTGGGTGATTTTGTGCAAGCGAAAATGCAACTTTGTTGGCATTTTTAAAAAGCTATGTTTCTCCTTTTTTTTAAAACTGGCTTAATTGAGATATACTTGATAGATAAAAATTGCACAGACTTGATATGAATTTTATTAATTTAGACATGCATACATGATCACTATAATCCTCTAAATGCTTGTTCGTGCCCCTTTAAAATACAGATTTTACTTGAACAGCTTCAAGAATAATTGGGTAGTACTCTTTGCCCTATGTGTTCTATGTTAAATACTGAAACAAACATTTATTAGAGGTTCAATTTTTTTTAGTCCTGATCACATCAAAGTTAGTACATAAATCAAGAAGTAAAATCTTATAGGACTTAACTATTGCTTAGTTGTTAAAATTTTTTGAATTCCTATACCAAAAAGTATTTATTAATTACTTCATGTGAGTGATAGTGGCACAGATCATTTCAGTAGTTCTGCATTAGAAACAGGTCACACTCTAATTTAGAAGAGGATTTTTTTTTTGAGTTGTTCAATTCAGCACACATTTATCATAGATTTTTTTTTTTTCGCCCCTATGTCAGGTGGCTTTTTGCAAATGCCTGTGCAGGAAAATTCATCTGGTTGCCCTTTGGAATTTATATTTTCACTTATTCTTACAAAATCCTTATACTTCTTCCCATTCCAAGAAAAAGAAATGCTGGGCAACTATTTTGACTTGTTTCCATGAGCTCAGACTGCGTGGAGCTGCTCCACAGGTACAGAGTTTAGAGTAAATCAAAATTGGGGAAGATTCCTAAGTCAAAGTGAACTGAGGAGATAACCTGAACATCCAAAGACAGTTTTAAAGGAAGGCAGAAGGAAAATTTTGTTTTATTCAAGAAGGAAGAGTTTGCAGCCGCAATCAGATGAAGACCTCTGAATAGGAGACAATATCAGCAGAGTGCTTCCTAGACAGGCGGCATCCCCAAAGGTCATGAAGATGCCTCCTAGGGACTAAGGCAGCTCAGTGGTGATGGAGCTGAGCTGAGGTGCAGCATGATGGATATATTTCTTGTGGTGAGGACTTTGAGAGCAGCCCCTCTGTGAAAAAAGTCCCTTGCATATGGGAGGTGCACCTAGGCCGAGAGGTTCACTTGTGGGTTAGAGGGCCCTTGGTTCTGCCTGCGGCACATTTTGGGATTGATCAAGCCTTCAGGCAGGAAGGGAGCTTTATTGAACTGCAGGCCTCTCAATAGCTACACTTTGAATGCTTGCAGTCTTATTTGAAAATACAAAGAATTTTAAAAGGCCCAATGAACTATTTGGTACTCAGGAAAAGAAAAATGTCAGTGATTTCTTGGTACTGTGGCAAATTCTTCCACAATTTCAGAAGAAGAATAATTATTCTAACACACCAAAAATTGATAAACACAATAACAATAATTTTTATTTCAGTGATTTGTATGGTTCAGGGGAAGTAGAAATTTAGTTATTTGATATTGGTTAGATATAATAGCTTTTTCATTGTGATACTTTATGTAGATCAGTCATATATTTGAAAAATTATTGAATAAATATTTAGGGAATGCCTACCTACTAGTGGATGAAAGTATCCTAACAGTTTTCCTAAATAATGATAATGTTTGCATTTTATGTACAACAAAGTTTACAATAGCATTTGCAGTACTTTTTGTAATTAGGAATGCATTCAGATAAAAGTAACAAATTCTGATTTGCAGTGACATGAGCAAAAAAGAATTTATGCCTGTATTTTTCATGTAGCAATTAAATCTGAAAATAAAGTTCTGATGGTTCATAGATATGGTAGCATTGGGACAGATGCCTCTAAAACTATCTTGGTCTTACCCTTGTGATGGTAGAATGGCTGCACTAGATTAGTACTCATGCCATATTTTGCCATATTTGGCACAGTGGATAAGGCACTGGCCTGTGAACCCAAAGGTTGCTGGTTCAATTCCCAGCCAGGGCACATAACCAGGTTGCAAGCCAGATTTCCAGCCAGGTCTGTAGCTGGAGGCAGGTGAAAGGCAACCATACATTGATGTTTCTCTCCCTCTCTGCCTCTCTCCCTTTCCCTGTCTCTAAAAATAATAAATAAATAAATCTTAAAAAAATAAAAAATATAGAAAAGAAGAGACAAATGGGTCACTAGAGTCCAAATTGTTACTCTAAAACTCATAATGCTGGTGAAATCAGATACAGAGATTGGCTTAAAAGATTTAATGATTAGTTCAAAATGAAAAGACTAAATATTTATTTCCTGGCTTAAGTGAAAAAATATGTTTGAGAGTTACATTGAACATATTTTTAATTTCAAAAATATTCTGAATATAGATTATAAAGAACACAACTGAAGAGAGGTAAGGAACACTATATAGAGTGGGGCAAAGTAGGATTACAATTGTTTGCATGGAAAATAATATAATAGTAATACAAGAATAAACCGTGTTTTGCATATTTACAACTGTAAACCTATTTTTGCCCCACCCCCTATATGAGAAACTAAGACTTATCAGATACAATATCATTTCATTTAAATATATTGAATGTATAGATGGTAAATAATGAGGTAAATATTATACATTAAATTTATTTAACTTATACTATATGACATATTTTAAATGGTTATAATTTCCCTGAACTAGAATTTGAAGTAGTGTAACTTAAATTTTAATGATTTTCTTATAGCTCTGTTTTCTTGTTTTCAAAAAAATAACAAATGTAGCTGATTTTGTGAAATTATGTACCCTTTAGTATTTGTTGTACTTTCCTATCTCAAAATTTCAAAGCGTAGTTATATAAATTATTCTACATTTGTCCAATTAATTAATTATGGGTAGGAAATATTTTGATGCATTTTTTGAATAAAATTATTTTTTTCCATATGTTGCCTACCTATCGTATGTATGTGTAATAGTTTCATTTGAAAAGCCATGTATAGCATAGGCTGGTTGAGAATTTTTTGTCTGTTAGCATTATTTTATCATGCCAAAATAAGAAGGATAAAGTATAAGGAGTTAAATGAGAAGGTAACTTTAATATTATATGGGTAAAAATAGTTATGTTCAATTTTGTAAATACAGTCTTTATGGCTGGTTCAATCAGTGCATTCAAATATATTGCCTGAAAATTTTAAGTTGCACTTAATCAAACTGGCTGTGGAAACAGCCCTAGAGCAAAATTACATGCAGCTTTTAAAATTAAGGCCTTAAAGCTTTAGAGTATAACAACTAACCTGTAGAGTCTTTAAAACACATCAGCAAAGTTGGGAAATATTTGGCACCTGGGAATTTTCTTTTGGCATTATTAGGGTTACAGATATAGTCAAAGTATTCACATCAGAAAGGCTTTCAATGGAAATTCCAGATGTTTGACAAATGTGTTGCCTTCTAATCCTCTTTAGACATAAGCTGCATGTTCATTCTTCCCAACAATTTATCTTTCTTAAAAAAAAAAAAATATATGTGGGTGTCAATAAATGCCTTGATGAATATAGATAATTTAGATTTTGTGTGAAGAAAAATTGTTAAACAGTATATGCACAGTTGACAATTTTTAGAAATAATATTTTCATCTCTTCTTAGCAACACATTGCAGTAGAGGTCCGTCATTCTTTTGGCTGCCCAGCAACCGTCTTTTAAATATTTCTACCTTTGAGCTTGGGTGAGAGGTAATACCCCCTCTCAACTTAGAAGTGGAAAATGTCGGATAATGGCTTTCCCAGATTTCTTGGTAGATAGAATACAGACCAATGAGTAGATTTTATCAATCAGATTCATCGGTCCTGGGCTTTGAATCCGGTATTAGGAATGTCATGACTGACAGAAACTCTTCTGTTGGAAGTTTGGGGAAATCTCAATTCCCAGAAGCACTGGCTGTTAACTATGGCACTTGGATTTTGGATTTTGCTAAGGTGTAAGTTGCCTAATCAAATCAAGCCTTTAGAGAAGACTCAGATGCCTTCACTGGACACTTCTGCAATATGATCTCCAGAGTTGTTCAGTTCTCTTGTTGTGGACAGTCAGGGGATGTGTTTATGTGCCTGCAACTGCAGAAAGCTCAGTTGACCAAGTGTTCAGCTGCTATGATCTGAAATCCATCACGGAGTTTGACCCAGGCTATGCTGCGCCAAGCTGGTATCTGACCTCAGCAAGACTGCTAAGACAGGTAGGTGCTCTGTTGGGTGACTGATGGCCTTGCCGAACTTAGACTGCACTCAGCAGGCTCCCATACAGCGGCTCCCCCAGCCCAACTTCCCCTCACCAGGCATCAGGTTGCTGCAAGGCCTGATGACCCTCCAAGCTGACCCAGATCCAGCCCAATGTCTTTCAAGGTGTGTTTCCCCTCATGCAGGTCTCATACTTTTAATTGTGTCTTGTCTGCTTGAAAGGTTGAAACAGTTGTCCTGTAAACTAACATATATTTCTTCAATGTGTTTCTTTTATGCTGAAATAAGCTAGAATTGTCTTATGCTACTCTCAGAATATTGACAGTAGAATCATTAACATTGGTGTCAATTACATCTATGCAAATCTAGACTTACGCCTCTCTTACCAATGGTTTTATTTGAATCAGGTATATGTTAATATACTGAACAATTCAGTGAAATAATACTAAAATTATCCAAATTAAAGACTAAAATTGCAAAAGTTGTGAGTAAATACTGCATTACACAATAAATACTGTATTATGAATAAGTATAAATACTATATGCAAACATTTAAAAAAGCATTTTCTGAGTTGCTTAGAGTAAGAATGATTTATTTAAGGGGAAGTATCAATTAAAGGTCTTTAAGGGTGAGTCATGATGGAATAATTATACAGTTGTAAATGGCATGGGAATGTTTAAATGGAAATCAAATAAGAGTATAAGGTGCACTATCTTGCTGTTGCTTTTTATTGAGCATTAATTGTACATAATAAAATGGGAAAATGTTAAGTGAATAATATGAAGAGTTGTTGAGAAATTAATGCATCTGTGAGGCCAATTAAAATATAAGACACTGCCCTGGTTGGTGGCACAGTGGATATGTGCCCGCCTGCGAATCCAAAGGTCACTGGTTCAATTCCCAGCCAGGGCACATAACCAGGTTACAAGCCAGATCTCCAGCCAAATCTGTGGCTGGAGGTAGGTGAAAGGCAACCATACATTGATGTCTCTCTTCCTCTCTGCCTCTCTCCCTTCCCCTCTCTCTGAAAATACCAAAATAAAATCTTAAAAAAAAAATAGATTTAAGACATTTCTGTCATACCAGTAAATTCCCTGGCGCCCCTTTCCAACCTAGCTCTACTTCCCCAGAGTAACCTGTATTCTGATGGTTCCCAGCACTAGAGTCTACAGTCTACTGATCCAAAACTTGATATAAATGGCATCCTACTTGTCATCTTTTGTGCTTTGAAACAATGAAATATCACTGATAGTCATCCATATTGTTGCAGCTATTACCAGTCTGACCTTTTTATTGCTTAAAGCCTGCAATATTAATTACAGACTTTTTAATTTTAAAGATTTTATTCATTATTTTAGAGAGAAGGGAAGGGAGGGAGGCAGAAAGGGAGAGAGACATCAGTGTATGGTTGCTTTTCACCTGCCTCCAGCTACAGACCTGGCTGGAGACCTGGCTTGCAACCTAGTTATGTGCCCTGGCTGGGAATCGAACCAGCAACCTTTGGGTTCGCAGGCCGGTGCTTCATCCACTGTGCCTCATCAGCCAGGGCCTAATTACATATTTAAGATTTCACTTCCTTATTTTTAGAGAGAGGAGAAGGGAGGGAGAAATAGAGGGGAGAGAAACATTGATATAAAAGGAAACATCAGTCAGTTACCTCCAGTCTGCACCCAGTCTGGGGACCAAACCTGTGGCTCCCACGTGTACTCTAACTGAAAATTTAACGGGTGATTTTTTGCTTTGCAGGACAACACCCAACCAACTGAGCCACACCGATTAGGGCAATAGCACATAATTTAAGAATACATCTTTATTTATCCAGTTTCATATTAATAGGTATAGATATTCAGGCCTTTTCCAGTTTTTTTTTTTTTTTAAGATAATGGTGAAAACTGCTATAACTGCTGTGAACAAGTCTTTTTGTGGACATGTTTGTATTTTTAGTTGGGTGGGTGGGACACACCTAATGGTGTGTCTTAGAACAGATGGATTGCAGTGTTTTATGGTAAAAATATATTCAGCTTCATATGAGAAACTACCAAATTCTTTTCCAAAGTGACTGCATCATTTTCTATCTGTACCAATAATATGTGGGAATTGTACTTGCTCCACCTCCTTTTTTACCCTTTGTGCTTTCATTTATGTCTTCTTTTGGATTTATTGCATATTTTTATTTTCTATTTATCTTTTATTCTTTCTAGCCATCCCTTTTAATATTGTTATTTGATAGTTGCTCTAGAAGTTAAAATACACATTTCTAGCTTGATAAAGTCTACCTGATACCACTCCTTCTATAAGATAAGAATTATACACAAAGTATAATTACATTTACACTTTTTCCTGTTCTTTGCTATTGTTTTCATATATTTTACTTCATGTGTTATGAACCTCAGGATGTATATCCTTTATATTTATTTTAACAAGTGAATTGACTTTTTAAGAATCCAAGAAAAGAATGAAAAACAATCTTTTGTATCAACAAATATAGGTACTATTTTCAGAGCTCTATCCTTATTCTGGTTTATGTTTGGATGATCTCTATAGGCTATTTTTCAAGTTCACTTCTTATTCCTGTAGATTCCATTTTTGATCTGTTATCATTTTGTGTTAATCTTTAGACAAACATGCTTTTTTTTTTTTTTTTTTTTTTTTTTTTTTTTTTTTTTTTTTTTTTTTTTTTTTTTTTTTTTTTTTTTTTTTTTTTTTTTTTTTTTTTTTTTTAAGATTTTATTTCATTATTTTTAGAAAGAGGGGAAGGGAGAGAGACAGAGAGGGAGAGAGACATCCTAAGGTGCAAACCTGTGAATCCAAAGGTCCCTGGTTCGATTCCCCAGCCAGGACACATACCCAGGTTGCAAGCCAGGTTTCCAGCCAGATCCATGGCTGGAGGCAGGTAAAAGGCAGCCATACGTTGATGTCTCTCTCCTTTTCTGCCTCTCTCCCTCTCTGCCTGTCTCCCTTCTCCTCTCTCTAAAAGTAATAAAATCCTTTTTAAAAATTTTTTTCTCCTGAAATTGGCTACCTATTCGTCCATCTATGATTGTAGAATCTTTAACATCTTTATAAATGCCATTTTTAGCTCTTTTCTGATCATCCTAAAGTGTAAATCATTTATTGGTCTCTTTAAATTAACTGAATTTTTTCCCTTGGCATGTGTTACATTTTCTGTTTCTTCACTCTTATCATTTCTGGCACATTTTGGCACAAGCATTGTAGAGACTCCTGATTGTGTTGTCCTCCTCTGGACAGTGTTGAAGTTTGTTCTTGTAAGAGTTAAAGTACCAGTGGACCACTTTCAGTGTCTGTAGCCTTGGTTATGGGTTTTATTGGCTTTTGTATATTTTAATTTGGCATCAATACTTGGATGCAGCCTTTACTCCTAAGACACACCCCTTCTGGAGTTTCAGTGCAAAGCCTGTGGTATTTACAAGGCTTTCTAACTTAAAAGATTTGCACTCAAACTCTGTCTCACCTGTCATGAACAGAAGCCAAATTTCTGCTTATCTCTTTTAGTTTTTAGGCTGCTGTTTTCCCCATGGCTTGTCAGAGCCTTTTCTCCAAGTTTTACCAATTTAGAAGTCAACCAAGGATTGGAGGGAAGTTCAGGTGCATATTATGGTATTGGTCCCTTGGTGTATGTTTTTTTTCAAGAGGGTCCCTGTCTGAATTTTATCCATTTAGTCCCAATCTTCTCAGATTCCTCACATCTAAGATGGGGCTTTCTTCTTGAGTTCAGGACCCTTAGTAAATTGTGTGTATACAACTCACAAATTTGAAGACAACTTAAAATGACATAGCACAAGAGTGCTTTGGTAATAACGCTTTTCCCCTTCTATGTACTCCACCCCAGTGGTTCTAGAATATTTGAGGATAAGGAAAATAAAACAACATGGGGAAGTTAGAAAACAGAATCAACACAAATAGTTGTGTTCAAGCAGGGATAACATGATTTTTATATGTGTAATTTTTTATCATGTCTTTTTCTTTTGTTCTTTCTGGAAGAACTTTCATTTGTTTTATGCTTTACCAATTTAATGTTCCACCATATGTATTGGCAGTTTTTACCTTTGTTTTCCAGTGCAGATTTCATTTCTGCCCTTGAACTACCAGTTCTGATATCTTTATTGTCCCTTGCTCATATGTTCAGATCCTGTTGTTTCTTTAGGGGGTGGGCTCCTATTTTATAAAGGTCAGGCCTTTTACATTAATGAAGATTATAGAGACCCACAATTAATTAGGAACTCATATTATTTGCTAGGCACCGTATTTCGCATTATGATTAAATAGTGAGGATACAGTTTATTAGGGGACAGAGAAACACCAAATAAAACAAAATCAAAATAGGATTCTAAACACTAAAGGCAGGCTTACTGGTAGAAATAAATTTAGGGATGCAATTTTTAATGTCCACCAAATAAGATATATCTCAGACATTTAAATATGGGTCAGTAGAAGAAAATTTATCAAAGTGTGTTATGATCTTCAAGAAACATCTAGGAGGCCAGTTAGGTGGAGTGGCTGAGTGAGGGGAAAAGAAGTAGGAGAAAGATGTGAGAAGTAAATGGGAGGGAAGGAGATCATCAAAGGCTTTATGGGCTATTCCAAAATTTTTGACTTTTACTCTAAGTGAGATGGCAAGACTTCTGAGTATTTCGAGATGAGAAAGTGACATTATCTGATTTATATTTTAGAAGGATTCCTCTGCTCTGTTAAGAATAAACTTTAGGAATTGAGTAGTAATGAGAAAAAGATGAGCCTTGGCTGGTGGCACAGTGGATAAGGCACCCGCCTGTGAACCCAAAGGTTGCTGGTTTGATTCCCCAGCCAGGGCACCTAATCAGGTTGCAAGCCAGCTTCATGGCTGGATGCAGGTGAAACACAACCATACATTGATGGCTCTCTCCCTCTCTGCCTTTCTCCCTACCCCTCTCTCTAAAAATAATAAATAAAATCTTCAAAAATAAATAAATAATAAAAATAATACAATCTTTAGAGAACAAGAAAAAGACAATCACTGTGATATACTTTGAATTTTCCTTAAACCTTTTGTTAATAAATTATATTCTATTTCTTCTACGTTCAGGAATAAGATTAGTTTAATACAGTGTTCTAGTGTTGTTCTTTACCAGTTTTGGTCTCATGTTTAAACAAATTATCCCAGATTTGGTGAGTAAAAACAGTTTAAACTGGTTCCTGTGACCTTTTGACATGTCCTCATCATCTCTGAGCATTTTACATTCTGGTGCTTTGTCTTTTAGACTCACCCTATGCTTTCCTAACCATGGCCACAGAAACAGCAATTTCTCTAAGAAAACCTAATTCTTATTTGTCAAGAATGGTACTAAAAACCAAGATTTAGGCATAGTATTTTATATATTTGAGTCTGTTTTTGTAATTAAAATTCTTTCCAAGATAATTCTTCACTTTTACAGCTAAATCTTCTAATTTATTGGCAAAGTTGTGATTATTTTGCAAGATTCTGTTATTTTTTTTTTAAACTGTCTTTAATTACATCTATTTATTGAATAGTCTTGGTTTTGCCTTTAGGGTAATATTCTCAAACAGATTTGGGTTTTGATCAATTCTTTTTTGGGGGAAGTGGTGTGCTTGTTTTCTATTTCACTGGTTTCTTCTTATTTTTGCAGCTTACTTTGGGTTAATTATATTGATCTTTAATATTCTTGATTAAAATATCTGTGGGTGAAACCAGGCTAAGTACTTTTTTAAAATTCCCCAGGTAATTCACATGTCAGCAAAGTTTGGGAACAACTGGAAAATAATAGTCATTTGTTAGTGCACTAACCACATTGTTCCATGCTAAATATAACAACAAATTAAAATTTTTGTTTTTTCTTTCTTAAATATTGTTCTTATAATATATAATGCAGTCAAATGTTCCTTTAAAACAATACCTTTTATCCTGCGAACCCAAAGATCACTGGTTCAATTCCCAGCCAGGGCACATAATCAGGTTGTAAGCCAGGTCTCCAGCCAAGTCCGTAGCTGGAGGCAGGTGAAAGGCAACCATACATTGGTAAAAAAATAAAATAAAATAATAATACCTTTTAGGAAACTCAGATGTTGTGTGTTTCACCCATTTTTGTGAAATGAAAGCAACAGAAAATATTGGAGAAATAGGCTGTGTATTTATGAGACTAAGGAACCTTTGTTTAAACTAAGAAATTATCAAAATAGGGAGAGAAATTAGAAACCTAAAATTATTATTAATAAATCTGTAATTATTACATTTACAGAATTCATTTAAATGGCAATAGCATTCTGCTGTTGTTTTAGCAGAGGGGAGAGAAATAATTCACTCATGATCAAATTGAGCCCAGGTAAGGAAAACTTAACCAGCAAAATAAATTCATTACAGTCTTATATCAAGTATTTTCCCCTGATTTTTCCAAAGTCTTCTCTCTCCCCATCTTTCCCACCCCCTCCTTAATTATATTTGCAAATTCTTGCCATTTGGAACAGTTTTTGGAGCAATGGAAAAGTGATGTTTGAGAAGTGAAAGGCAATCACAACCTAGCCTTGAATCAATTGATAGGAAGAATTCTTGACAGCACTCACCAGCTGATTCCCAGCTGTACTTGGGGTGCGGCCGTTGGGTCCACTAGGGTAATTGGTTTCAAATGAAAGCAGAGTAACTCCTTTCACACTGTCCTCATCCCACTGACTGAGCGATTGGAGGACATAATATAACATACTCAAAGCAAACTCTCAGCTTCATGGAAATCCCATCATTTAAATGCTGGTCTCAGTCGGATCTGATGGGGTCCTGGTGGTCCCTGTGTCATAGAGAGGAATGATTCAAATGTTGTATCAGTTGTTAGTTGTGCTCACCCTGCTGCTCTGGTGACACTCTTGTATTTCCTTCAGAACCTCTTGCTTTATAAACACTAAACATAATTAAGGAAAATGTTAGTGATCATATTCCTAACTTAGAAGAGAAATAGTGGGTACATTTTAATTTTGTTCTCACTAAGTGCCCCCTTTATAAATTTAAAGCTATACAGAAAAATAAAAGAAAACGCTTTCAACTGATGTTCATGTTTCTTGTTTCCTTTGATGAGATGAAATCTATGTAGGTCCAGAGTTTCTCAGATAAAGAAATCGGGTCCATCCTTTTTATAATTTCACATGCTGTAAATGTTATTTTCAGCTTCCAATAAAATAACGAGGTGTCCAGTAGTAGTAGAGGTTTAAACTGTGATGATCTAGTAGCTAACGTAAGAAAAAGTCTGGGAGTCAAGTGTTTCAAGGTCGGGTCGGTAGCTGAAGTAGCTGAAGAATGTTATGAAGGACCTAGGTGTTAGGTGGTCACACTCCTCACTCTACTGTTCTCATAGTCTACGTGTGTCTGGCATGTGGACAGTCCTGGGAACAAGATGGCATCACTGGAGCCGAACCTCACATTTTCAGAGTATACAATTAATGGTGTTCTGACCCACGTTTAATAGCCCACTCTCTGGAAGACAAACACAAACCAAAAAATCCTAATCTTCAACTTTTGATAATTTCCTTGTTATAAATTTCCCATGACCAATTTCAAACCCCGATATGATGGCCCCGAATGCAGTGGTGGGAAGAGATGCTCACAGTCATGAACCAATACATGCTGGCTCTGACATACCACCAGATACCAATCAAAGGCATAAAGAATTTTTATAATTTTATCTAGAAAGGAAAGCTTTCCCAGAAGTTTTTAAATTCCCTATGTCTTCTTGTATCTAATGCCTACCCCTACACCAATTACTGGAATGACTGATTGCTAGGAACACTAATCTGCATTCATTCCTTGAGGCAGGGAGAACTTCTTTAAGAGTGTAGGAAAGGTGATGAGAGTGCCTGGCAGGTGGGCAAATAAAAGTATCTGCCAAAAGGACAGAACCAGACGTAAATAACTGTGTTCTCTGCACATATACACATGAGAGGGAATATAGAAATGTAAGCATATATATTTTTATTCTACTTCCAGCATCTTTTATGAGTCTACCATAAACACACACATCATTTGGATGTGTCATTTTTTGTTTGGGCAACCCTGGAGCCTAGTCAGGGCGCACATCAAAGTGGAAGATTGTGAGCTGAGTTGGCTCACCAGCTATCAGAGTGCACTTCATATAGCCTGGGTGAAGACTGCTGAAATTTCCCAAGAAAAACACCATCTCATATATGAAACATGACCCTGAACAATGTTAATATATTTCTAAACTTGAACAGTTTATCATCTGCTGTTCTACAGCACCTTTCTAAAGCATGCTCATCATTTCTAACAATTGAGATGGTTCCTTTTTATTTGAAAGAATGAAGCTTTCTCCACAGAAACATGCATTGCTGAGTTAACAAGGTAGCAAGAATGGCTAAGAAGGAACAGGGCAGACAAAAATAAACATTGTGTTTTCTTGAAGTCAAAAGAAAAAGGCATGTTTTTCCTTTAGATTAATGGATAATAAATCAGGTTTCCTTTTCCATTATATTATTTTCTAGTTTCCTCTTGTATATTTTAAAGAAAGGAGAAGTCAGCTTTTAAAAAATGCTCATATGGATCATTCATCCTTTATGCTCCTTCATTCTGAGCACTTTACCTTCAAACACACATACTGAAGTATCTAGGAATCTACATTTTTTCCTCTTTAAGGAGAAGCTAGATTATTTATTTATTAAATATGCACCCAAGGATTTATTTATTAAATATTTATTAATTATAGAGGGAGAGAGAAGAAAGAGAAACATCCATGTGAGAGAAAAACAATTGTTTGCCTCCCGTACACAGTCCCACTGGGAATCAAACCTGTAGCCTAGGTACGTGCCCTGGCTTAACTTAAAGGTTAAACCTGCAACCTTTTGGTACATGGTAAGAGGCTCCAACCAACTGAGCCACCCAGCCAAGATGAAAAGCTAGATTTTAGATATGTTTTGTACTTCAGTCATCATTGCTAACTACGATAGCTTATTGATAATGCAGAGATGGCATGAGCAGTTCAAAATGTCGTGCCTGTTGTGATGAAGAGTTAATAACGTTGCTGCATCAAACTCTAGGCTAAGAGGTCAAGATTAAGAATGCCTTTATAAATTGATGTGTTAATTCCCTAAGATGGAGCAATGTATGATCTAACACAAGAAGGATTCTTAATAATGTCACTACAATGGTAATGAACTATCTGTTGCCATATAAGTTAGTTGTGTTAGATTGTTGTTCTGTCATAGTTTACATGGTTTAACCTATGTAACAGCTAGCAGTTCAACATTCACATCTGTTATATACATGCTGAGGATTAAAATTGTTATTTTCAACCCTGGCTGGTGGCACAGTGGATAAGGTGCTGGCCTGTGAACCCAAACAAAGGTCACTGGTTCGATTCCCCAGCCAGGGCACATAACCAGGTTGCAAGCCAGGTCTCCAACCCGGTCCGTAGCTGGAGGCAGGTGAAAGTCAACCATATATTGATGTCTCTCTCCCTCTCTGCCTCTCTCCCTTCCCCAATCTCTACAACTTCATGGGCTTATCACAAATTTCAAAAAAAATTTTAATGTGTTTTTTACTAAGAACATATTTTATATTTTAAAATTTGAAATTTGACTCTAGAATAGTGTTAGGTTTATAGAAAAGTTACAAATACAGTATAGAGAATTCTTATAATTCCTTTTTAAATGTCTTATATTAGTATTTTATCAGCAACACAATGAATCAGGTTTGATTTATTATTTGAGGTCTATATTTTATTCAGATTTCCTATTTTGTACCCACTGTCCTTTTCTGTGTTCCAGGGTCTTAATTAGGATATCCCACTTCAATTAGGAATCATGTTTCCTTAGGCTCTTAGTGGCTGTGACTGTTTCTCACACTTGTTTTTGATCATATCAGTTTTAAGGAATTGTGGTGAGATATGTGGCAGAACATCCCTCAATTTTGGTATCTGATGATCATACTGACATTATGGGTTTGGGGAATAAACAAAGTGCATCTTTAAATGCAAGTGTTTTGTTCTGTCTTCCCATTTTCACACTGTGGACGTTTATGTTTGTGAAAGCACAGGTTAAAGGTCTTCTAGAAACAGGGGTATGAACTTCATCATTGACCATAAAGTGACAAGTAGATTATGTGACAAAGGTAAATTTTCCAAAGCAAGGACATTCATAACTTTAGCAATAATTTGCTTCTCTCTGTAAAGAATTAGGTGGCAATTGTGAATTTCCAGTGGTGATTTTGTGACTTTTAAGTGGTAAATATATACGTCTAGAAAGATAATCCCGGATGCTCAGGAGTCTCTGTTGTATAAAGTAGTTGTTTTCTAACTTATTAGCCATGAAAATCTCTGTGCAAAATACATTTTGCATGACCACATGAACAAATAAATAAAAGTTGTCTGATTAAAGCAGGTTCTCAGAGGACATTATTAGAGTATAACCACAAATCTCCCAGTTTGGTAGATTGGTAGAATGAACAGGGAACAAATACATGTGTTTCACATGATTCGTATGAGGCTTCAATAATAGGTGAGGTGTCTATTGTTTCATTTACATCACATAGTCACTAAAAAATATCAGATTCCTTCTTCTCAAATCATAATTTAGCTAATGTACCTTTATTTTTCCATTTGAAATACATGTATATATCCTCAAATATCATAATGCTGAGGAGAGATAATTACACTTAATAATTAACTTTATATTGTGAAATTGAGAAAATTACTATAGGTTAATATCTAAACTGGGAATAATATGAAAAAGTTACATTTCCTAACATCTAAAATATAGTGCATTTTAAAATTCTTTCTTAGGACATGAATATGCTATTAGTTCAGAGGTTTAAAAACTATTGTCTCCATATATCATATTGCATTGCAGTATTAGTATCATGCTAATCAAATATTAATCTTTAGTTTCTAATATTATAAAATCCAGACAATATCACTTATCTAGTTTGCATTACAGTAAAATGATGAATAAGAGTGCTTAGAATACAGTGGAAAATTTGTGCTAGTCTTAGTTGACAAAAATGAGAAAAGCAAAACTATTAAAGCCAGTAAATCAAAATTCTAACATTCTCTGCTGTGTCAATGTTTGATAAAAAGTTTTGCTCCCTGGCTGGTGGCTCAGTGGATAAGGCACCTGCCTGTGAACCCAAAGGTCATTGGTTCAATTCCCAGCCAGGGCACATAACCAGGTTGTCAAACCAGGTCTCCAGTCAGGTTTGTAGCTGAAGGAAGGTGAAAGGCAACCATACATTGATGTCTCTCTCCCCCTCTGCCTCTAGCCTTTCCCCTCTCTCTAAAAATAATAAATAAAATCTTTAAAAAAATTATCATATGAAAAAAAATTTTTGCAATAAGGCTCTGGCTGATGGCTCAGTGTATTGGCACTGGCCTGGAAACCCAAAGGTCGCTGGTTCACTTCCCAGTCAGGCCACATAACCAGATTGCAAGCCAGGTCTCCTGCCAGGTCCATAAATGGAGGTAGGTGAAAGGCAACCATACATTGATGTTTCTCCCCATTTGCCTCTCTCCCTTCCCCTCTCTCTAAAAATAATGAATAAAATCTTTAAAAAGATTTTTTTTTTGCAATAAAAAGAAGGAAATGGAGCAGGAGAAGAAGAATTTTGAAATAACAAAAATAATTTGGTATTTTGGCATACTTAGTGAATCAAAGCAATAAATTTTATGAAATTTAAAAGGTCTTCCATTACATTTGATTGTTGGTGAATGACTAATAACTTTTTAATGTGCTTCATTATTTTATATTATGTTAGTAATTCATTGTAATCTTATGAGACATATGTTAATAATGCAATTGATTTTAAACTATTTAAGTGTCTAAATGAGTAAGGAGTGAAAACAATTGCTTTTCCATTTATATAGGCAGACAAAGCAAAGCAAAGAGCAGTTGAGAACTTCTTTGGATCATGGAAGGACACAGTGGGGCAATTGAGTGTCCTAAATCTCAAGTCAAAACCTTTTCCATTGAAGAGTACAATTAGTTTTAATATATCTGTTCTATTTATATGTAGTCAACTGGATTTCTCCCTTAGTTTGACTAAGACTATTTTCCTTTTTATTTGAATTTTCCAAGTGGGTTTAAATCAGATAAATCTACATCTGATATATTTTGTTTTGAAGTGGGAAATTTTTAAGTGTACAAAAGAATGACAAATTGAGGTGAAACACTATAATGTGTTCAATTGAAGTTCAGGGTCACTGACATACTGATCAGAGCTTTACCCTCTGTGACTTTGTGCAACTATTTTTCTGCTTAATTTAACTCAAGTCTTGGCCAGTATATTGCCTATGTCATTCACAGAAATAAGGCAAGATGCAGCCAACTATGGTGAGGCCCCAACCATTACAGTGATAGAACATCGTTTTCATTCATGAATGTCAGATTTGCTACACACTTTGTTTTATTACTGAAGCCTTAATGTACTTAGAGTTTATTTGCTGTTTCTTAGAATGTAGAGTTATTGTCCTAATTGGTGTGGCTCAGTGGATTGAGCTCTGGCCTGCAAACCCAAGGGTCACTGGTTTGATTCCCAGTCAGGCCACATACCCAGGTTGCAAGCAGGTCTCCCAGCTGGAGGCATGCAAAAAGCAACCATACGTTGATGTTTCTTTCCCTCTCTTCCTCCCTCCCTTTCCCTCTCTCTAAAAATAATAAAATCTTTAAAAAAAAAAAAAAGAATATAGAGATACTGTGAAAACACTTAGACAATTGACCTATAGAACTAAGTAGAAAGAAAAATGATGGCCATCTAAATTGTATTATTTTCATATTAATCTAATTAGAGAAAACTGATACCCAACACTGACATTACTAGAACTTTCTGGGTTCCTAGATGTCATGTAAAACTGAATCCATAGATCCTGCCCTCTGAATGGGAGCCAGGAAGGAGATTCCACCTCTCCTTAGGTGGTATTTGCTGAGCAACCACTGTTTTGTAATGGGAAGCTACTCACTCTATCTAGCCTCTATGCCTTTAGCTACAAGTCATCTTTATTCCTTTGGTTTATTATCATCATTTAATACAAGGTAGCTATTCATGATAATTCAAGTGACATATTTTGAGAAGATGATGATGTTTAAGGGATAATTTGTATGGACTTCCTGCCACTGTAGAATTTCCATTGTTACAATTTTTACTTCTCAGGTGCACGTCCCTTCTTTTGTCTTGTGTGGTAGTGATGTGTGCGTGCTTATCTTTTTTTAAACCTGAATGCATATTCTGGCAAAATAGCAAGAGCTGTGGTTACCTCCTGCTACCCACACTCCCAGACTATTGCTCATCCATGTAGGAGTCATCAAGCACTTACTGAAATAAATCTTTAACCTACCACAGAATGACACTCCAGAAAAAAATACAGCTCCCGCTTAATAGCTCTCTGGAATAATATTACACATTTACTTTAATGTTTAATATTACTTAAGTACTACCAAAATTACTCCACTCAGAACAGAATGTGCATAGGGTAAACACCTCTATGCTGGTAGGTGGGTGGGTATCTTTTTTCAGTGGTTTTTTTTTTTTTTTTTTCTCTCTCTCTCTCTTTTTCTAGTACTTTGGAAAACCTAAGGTGGCTTCCAAGTATTTTCAACGTACAGATTTCTCTAGCTTTCTGAATATTTACAAACCCACTGTCTGCCTAGATTTAGCCTGTTGCACTTGCCATTGTTTTTTGTCCTTTCCTTCAGCTTTTCAATAGCCTGTGTCACTCACTAACTGCATGGCATTTAAGGTGTTAAGATGCCATTTGAAAGCTTCATAAAACGAGGTCACTTAGAGTTCAGAAACTTTTAGAACCTCTGCATTGTTCACACTCAAGGTATGGTAAACCACATGAAAATGATGGGCTGTGAATCAAGAAAAAAGCAACATGAAACACGGCCAAAACAAGTGGTGGCATATGTAAGGAACTATGAATATTCCAGCCTGAATCATTAAAAAATATGCAAATGTACAGTAATTTTAAAGCATACACTGACTGGGTGTGCAAAAGAACTTTAAAGAACAATAACAGAAATTTCCATTGCTCTGCCTGAATTTACGGCTCTTAATTGTGGAACATATGCCCCAAGCCATTAAGTCATGAAGGAGGAGCTTCTGAGTCATTATACCCTTTCTCATTTGGCCTAGAGGGAAGTAGAATTAAAGATGGTCCTTTATGCGTCTTACACACTACTTTAAATGTAGCCGGTCAGATTATCCATTGAGAGAAAGAGAGAGGGGACGGAAATGACCAATAGCTGGTTTCTGGCTGGATAATACATTTACACATAACTTCTGGCTTCCCCTCAAGTGCAGCTTTTGTGAGGGATTTATAGGTCAGAGAGCTCAGCAGTTTCAGCCTATTGCCCACTGTACCTTCACAAAGACTGTGCATGTTTGTACAGCTGGACTGGTAGCGGTGGGAGTCCCAGGAATCCCACAAGGCCCGGGTCCGGTCCTTTTACCTCCCCTTCGCCATCTACCAGCGCACAAATACATACAGAATGAAACTGTCTGCCTAGCAGGTTAAAGGCCCACAATTCAAGCCCTGTTTATTTTCTTTCCTTGATTTCCTGCTGCTACAGTGAGTAAATGGTATTTTCCCCCCTTGCTTTTTTTCCTTTTTTTTTTAAAAACCAGTTTGTCTATCAATGTCTGGTAGGGAATGAAGGAAATACTAACATTTTAACATAGTTTATGGGCCTCACACGCTTTGGTGTAGGTAGTATTTTGAATCTCTCTCTTTTCTCTCTCTCTTTCTCTCCCCTTTGCCCCCCAACACCACCTCTGTTTCTTTTTTCTCAGGTTCCTTCCACTCTCATCTTTTTCTTGTCTTTTGGGGAGGGGTGATGGAACAAGAATTATTTATCCAAAGGAAGGAAAAAAAACATCCCCAACTCTTCAAGTGTAACTTCACCCAGAGGAAGGGTGTTATTTTAATTACTGTTAAACCCATTCTGTAGGGAGGCCTGGAAATGCTTGATGCAGTGAGGAGAGTGGCAGTTAATATGCCTTTTGAATCAGTGCCACAAACTACAAAGACTGCCATCTGGGGAGGTATTACATTTGTAAGAAAAAAATAGTTGAGACTTTTCTTTTAAATGAGCTTGTAATTCCACTCAATTTTGGGTTCCTTTTTTTTCTAAAAAAAAAGTGCATATATATTATATATATATATATATATATATATATATATATCCTTCCATATAAATTATTTAAAATCATATCAATTAACCAGAAAAGGAACAACAATTCTGAATTTCTATGACTATCAATCTACTCATAGGTTTGATTTGTATGTTTATGTTTTGAGCTATTTACTGTTGTCTCTAACAACCTTTTCATTAAACTCCTTGAATGAGAAAAGAAATTGATAAAGTTTTTTTTATATGTTCAATATTCTTAAACTATCTTGTTTCTTCATTCCAAAAGACACAGTTTAATGACAAAGCAAAACAAAAGTCTATTACTTTTTGATTTTTAAAAATAATTGGTCACTCTTTCTCTCTAGGTTTGCTGGAGGATTAATGGAGTTAGATGCAACTGGTTCTTTATTCCATTCTCCCAATTTAATTAGCTCATTGTTTTAAGACAAGACCTCAGTGTCTTCATCTGGGAAATGGGAAAAATGGTACTTTCTTGCCAACTTCACAGAGTTGTTGAGAGATCAGTTGATATAATGGCTGCCAAAGTGTTTATGCATGGAAGCATTTTAAATACATCTAAAATTGTACCCTTTTTTCAAAATTTTTAATTATTCTTGATATTTGAGCTGTTCCTTTTCCCCTTGAGAGGATATTTTCATGGCAAGTCCAGATTTGCTGGTACAAATGCTAAATTTCAAGGACAATCTGAGAAATGTCTTTTTGTAAAAATTGTGTTTTCATTATAATTTGTCTTTTAATAAATTATAGAGGTACCTGAAATACAATTTTAAAATCTTGATTTTTTTGGTGGTAGGGCCAATCAATCTAATTATAAATATTCAGAAAAAGTACCATAATCTGATTTCAAAACACTCCAGGATGCTTAAACATCACACCCTGTTGACATTTTAAGTTACTTAGCAGGAAACCCTCTGATATTTATCCTTCCATTTGCTAAAGTTCCTTAGTTCAAAGCCCCCTATGGAATTGCGAACTTATAAGCACTGATTTAGTAAGGAAAATATACACATAGCTTCACAAGAAACGAGCTCTGAGTTAGATTGGCTTCCATGCAACACCTTTGCTACTCAGTATCATTAAAAAAATGATTATTTTTTAACATTTGTGAATACATTGAAAAAGCAATTCATAATGTTCTGTGGGAATATGGTTAAATACATTTTCAATCAGGAATTTTTCTTCGTTTAATATTTGAATTACTGTGTAGAAAAAAAAAATTTGTTTCTCACCTCTCATCTCCTACCCCTTCTTCCATCCCCATATGATAGTCTATGTATAAGTAGGAAGTATGTCTAAAACAACATTTATGTCCATCGCCACGTTTGTATTCATACTGTCCTTTGTGTAAAAAGAATAAAAAGTCTTCCCAAAGTATTTACTCTCATCATTTGGATTTTATAATAGTAATGTTCTTTTCACCTGCTAGTTTTTACACAAAAGTAAATACTTTATTTGAGCATAATTAATACTTCAATTTGAAAGATCAAAGGAAAAATTACGTATTTTACCTGCTTCTTTCATTTTTTAAATCTATCTGATATCTTTTCAATCTCTGCAGTGTCTTCATTTTAAGAAAATAAAGCATTTAGATTCGTATGTGATAGATTAATTTAGGGCTTTGTATTCCTTGCTGTATAATTATTCTATGAGGCAGGATCCTGGTGACAGTAACTTTGGCCACCCTGTACAACTGTGCTACTCTTCCTAAGGCTTACATGGTGAAATAGATAGTGAAAACTAGAGCCATCTGTTGCTCCCCTAACATGTATATATAGCCGGCCAACTTTATTTTTTATTTTTTTAAAGGATTTTATTTATTATTTCCAGAGAAAGGGGAAGGGAGAGAGGCAGAGAGGGAGTACATACATACATACATACATACATCAATGTATGGTTGCCTTTCACCTGCCTCCAGCCATGTACCTGGCTGGAGACCTGGCTTGCAACCTGGTTATGTGCCCTGGCTGGGGAATTGAACCAGCAACCTTTGAGTTTGCAGGCCAGCACCTTATCTACTGTGCTACCAGCCAGGGCTGCAGACTTTATTAATAGTGTTGGCTAGTTCTCATAAGTGCCCAGCATATTTGTCTTTCAGAAATCCTCTTATTTTAATAGTGTCTTGTTTTAAGGATTCCAAAACATCTCCAAACAATCTGCTTAATAAATTAGAGGAGGTCGTTGAAACTTACAGATAACTTCTAGGTTCGGACCAGCAGCTGAGTATATTTTTTGAGAGTCTTGGTTAAAGAAGTGTTTATATTCAAAATCCTTAATGAGTTTCTTGACTTAGGCAGGAGAAGAAGATGCAATCAAGATGTGTTTCCCCTGTGAGAAGTGGAAAATGGTTGAAGAGCATTAAAAGTGGAACAGCTGGCGGCTGTTTATGAAAACAGCCGGGCTCTTATCCATAGACAGGAAAAAGAGTCAAAAGCCAAAGTCTTCTTTTTTCAAGATACAGCTGGAAGATTTTCAGAGTTCAGGGAAATTTTTCAAACCTAGGGTAGACATACCTTTTCCCTCTTAGAGATACAGAAAAAAGAAGAGTAAGAAGATATCTTGATATCTTTATCAATTCTATAACTTATGTTCTACCAAATACATGTATCACTTTGGGAAAAATAGTGTGTTAACTTTTATAAGAAATGAGAATAGGTGAATAATGTTGTCACTATAAAAAAAAGTAAATTAATATAAATTAGTATAAAACGCAGGAAAAAAAAGTATAAAACCAGCAATATGGCTAAGGATTAGCTTTAATTTCTCCTTTGGTCTCCTTGTTGATTAAACCAAATTAATGACCTTATCAAGAAGTAATTATTTTAAAAATATAATGAGCAACTTTCTAAATCTATTCGGAATCCTTATAACCCATCTTTCTTATGGTAAACTTGATGAAGTTTATGGCCAAAGGGATTTACGCAGAAAGGGAGCTCAAGATAGGAAATTTAAGAAGCAATTAACTGAATGCTTCATTTGTATATTGTTCTATTGATCAGTTTAATTTTAGCCCTTCATGTGGTAAATATTTATCTACTTGCAGAGAATAAATCCCTATATAGCAAACATAAATAGGAACCAGAGTTAGAGGGCATTTAAGTAATGAAGAAAAAACAAAGTTAAAGTATAGCATCATTCTGCAAATAAACTTTCTTCCACTAGGCAGTTGTATTTTGGAAGTATCAAAATGACCTTATTTTAATAGATGACACAAGTTTCTCAAAAGAAATATCGGTTTCCCAACAGATAAGCATAAATTTGTTCTGAGTTCTACCTGTGCATTATATCTGTTAAGTGTTCCATTTGATTCTTGTCTTTCTCTTTGGAAAACTACTAAGTCCTGATAGAATAATTCATCATTATTTTAGGCAAGAGAATTTGAATCTTATGCATGGAAAAAATAAACATGCATTTATAGGTTTAACAACAAAAACAAAATTGTAAGTCTCATTTGTTTTTATACATCTAGGGTTTCCAATAAATCATATTAATTTAGTTGTTATTTTATTTTATTCCCATCCTAAGCTGCTTGTAAAATATAGAGTGGTTTTAGTTACTTGGTTTTAAAACTAAGAGTGTAGTTGTTTATTTAGTTTTTTGGGAAAAGCAATATCCAAGCCTTATTATTAGAAATCTCCAAAGAAGGTGACTGATAAGGCTAAAGATTTGGAATTTCCTTTGTGTAAAAACAGAACAACATGAACAGAAAAACTTTTTATGTAAGAAGTCTTATATCATAATTCTCATATGATACAAAACTTTTATTACTTGTCCTCTGTTATCATTTTTTCTCATTGTAACAATCATTCTTTGGATCAAAATCAACATGCAATGAGTCTTGGTTTCCTAACACCTACCATACTTTCAGATACAAAATATATGCTTAATTTGAGCCAGTTCTGCAGAAATCAGGACTTCCTGCTGGAGTAGGTGGGACTCTAGTGAGAGTAGGGGAGCTCTAGGGTGAGAGGAAGCAGCTTTGCAGTTTCTGAAAGCCAGGGAGGCACTGGGTTCTGGGAGTTGGACGGTGTCAGAGGCTGTGATGGAAATGGTGCCACCAAGAAACTCAGTGCACCTCACAGCAACAGACTGTCAGACGCACATGCTCAGCTCTGTCCTTTTGGCAGGTAGAATTAATGGGATAACACATGGCACATGTCAGGGAAATCTGTAATTCTGCCTTTCCTTCTTCCTTCAATCAACCCACACTGAGCCATCCTTAAGGTAAATGAGCTTTCTGATCCATACTCTAATCAACCCACACTGAGCCATCCTTAAGGTAAATGAGCTTTCTGATCCATACTCTAATCATATAACCATGCTCTGTCTAATGTTATCAAAAGCCAGTGAAAAGTAGCATCAACATTCAACAGAATCAATTTTACCATGTAGGTATAATGTAGGTGGTTTTTACCATGTGATACATTTATATTTGGTGGACACACTTGTTAAAATGAGCAGTAAGCAACTTCAAGACTGCAAATAATGTTTATTAAATCTTCACGTATTTTGTGTACATTAAGTAAGCTTTTTGAGCAATATTTTGAAGAGGAAATATATAATATGTCTGCTGAATTACTGTCAGTGACAGAGAACAGGCGTAACTTAAGGGAGTCCCAAACTAAAGGCCATTGGCAAAGGACATATTGCCTTTCACGGCCCTATAAAGACAAGCAGGGAACAAATACATCAATCTACATTAGCATAACATTAGCAAAACTACAATCAGTTTGAAGCTTGCTGATTTTTATAAAAACTATTAAAGATTTAAAAATGTAACATGATGAATTTGTGTGTGCTTTAATTTTTGAACAAAAGTTTTTACTTCTAAATATATTTTTTGACTTAACAGAATCCCACATTGGGGAATAAATGGTATCTTTGATTGACTCGAATAGATCTAAGACCCCAACTACTTTTTATCTAAATTTATTGGTGGACCCGAAGCGCAGTCTTTACAGTTTTGTTCATCTTTCCATCTCAAAGCTGTGTTATGAACATTATATATCAGCTCATGAATTTAGGTTTTATACTCTGAAGTAAGAACAATACCTCTGTTTAACTCCTGCTGAGTAATTTGGGACGGCACTCAGTAACCAACTGGGCAAGATTAATTTCAATCTGGCACTGCGAAGAGTTCTACCCTGAAGCAGAAAGTGTTGTTTTTGGAACAATGTTAGACACTCTTTACTATTTTACTGTCTCCTGACAGAAATTAATAGTGAAGGTCTTTTAGAGTAATTTATCAACAATCTTTTGAATTCCCACTTTCACAAACCATGTATCCTCAGTGGAGGGCACATGTTGCCTGGGATTTTGCATCAAAATGTCAGTGGAAGGCAGATTCTGACCAGAGTAAGTTTTTCGGAGTAACTGATCTGGGTGGCTTGGACTTTGGTTAGCTTCCTTGAGGCCTGGTCTTGAAAGAAGCTGAAAGGACCTGCAGCGGGGCTCTGAGTGATCCTGCAAATTATGTAAACACAGATGCAGCGGACAGAGGCAGACAGCCCAGCAAATAGCCCGGGCCAAAGCCAGAGCAATTAGCACATTGTGCAGCACAGTGCCCATGTGAGCCTTGGAAAATAAACAAACTGTTGTGAGCATGTGTTTTTAAAAGAATGCTTCAAAGTGGGCCTAAAATTTTATAAAAGATTATAAAAATAGGAAGGATCATGTAGGTTCTGTTCATGTCTCTTGCAAAACATAATGGCATATTGTGAATTTAAAGGTATGTTTGTATACCTTTGTTATAACGGTAAAATGTTCATTTAAAAATAATGCAGTTTCAGCTTTTATTAAGCATAGCCATGGCTTTAATATTTATTTAGCAAAAACATAGCTTGAAAGAATATTAAAAGTGTGCCACATCAATGAAAAATGTCAATACTAGGAAAAACTGGGGAAGGATAGTATATGGGAAGTCTGTGTGTTTTCTGCAAACTTAAAGTTGTTCTAAAAAAGTACGTTAAATTTGAAAATATTTTTAGAGGAATATTAAAACCAGTCCATAATTCATGATGGAATAAAATTATTTTTCCTTCTCACTGTCTGCTAACATAAAGTTAAGATTAGAATTGCTTTGAATGTATTTAGAATAGATACATATTAATACTACATGACTTGTATACATAGTTCCATAATAAAATGGATGACACTAGAGTGGATATAAAATATGTATTTTTGCAGAATTAAGAATCTTCTCTTTTTTTGTATTTATGTAGAAAAGGGCAAACAGAATTAATATGAGTATGTATATCTTGTACATATATATTCTCTGTAAGAGTAGAGAGAGTTTTGTAGCAGTATTTTTCAGTGATAAGTAAGAATCTTTTTCTTATAAAACTTTGAAAATGATACAGGTGTAACTACAAAAGTCAATTTAAAAACCCTTCTACTGCCCTGGCTGGTAGCACAGTGGATAAGGTACTGGCCTGCAAAGCCAAAGGTTGCTGGTTCAATTCCCCAGCCAGGGTACATAACCAGGTTGCAAGACAGGTCTCCAGCCAGGTCCATGGCTGGAGGCAGGTGAAAGGCAACCAACCATACACTGATGTTTCTCTCCCTCTCTGCCTCTCTCCCTTCCTCTCTTTCTGGAAATAATAAATAAAATCTTTAAAATAAATAAATACTCTTCTACTTAATAACCTTCATAAGTATTAATATATTCAAATCAGCCATCATGTATATTGGTGTGAATATGGATAATGTATATCTTCCAAATTCTAGTCCTCTAAGAGAGAGAAAGGGAAATAAACAAACTGAAGTGTGATATTCTAGTAAAAACTATTAAGGGGCATTTTTCAGTAGGAAGCTTTTTTCCAGTCATTTATCTTATGCTATTTCCTCTCTTTAAATATGATTTCTGATTTTGCTTTGTGTAATAACAGCAAGTAGAGCAGAAGGACCTGAAGTTAAAAAAAAAAAAAAAAAAATGTCTCCAAGTCTTGACAAAGAAAAATATTCTAATTCTGTCATGTGATTTCCAGGATAAGAATTTATGGGGGCCTGAAGTTCCTGGTACTACCTGACACACGGGGCATTATTTGATCTCACTAACCACAGCGCCCCAAAGCTGAAAAGAATCAGTCAGGTAGAATTCACATTTATTTTTTCCTTCAATGAAATTCATTGTATGGTAGCATATGTTTAAGGAAACGTGCGAGTTTTATGGCAGGTCAGAAAGGCTGCGGTTCTAATCCGTGATTCGCAGAGAAAACAGAGCGCACAAAAGCCAGTACAGGACTCCCGGCGTGGAGGTTGGAAGGTTCTAGTTTGTAAACCATACGTTAGTCCAATAGGTGTGCAACAATAGGGTAATAAAAGTGAAAACACTCCATGTGGTGAGAAGACAGTCTTCGTTTTAGGGCCCTTAATGCTTTATTTAAAAGTTGGTCAGGTTCCTGCAAGGCCAGAAGGATGGGGAGTATGGTGCTTTGTGAAGTGCATAAACCATTTGTGAACTCAAGGGGAATATTAAATATATTTCACTTGCCAAGAAGTTAATCAGTCAGCCACAGATTCTTATTCAATGCAGTTTATTGAACACCTGCCATATTAGAAGAGCCATAACAAGCCAGGTGGTGAATGAAATGGCAACACTGCCCTCAAGGTGCTTATAATCAGAAGAAAATAAAAAGGAAGGCAACTAAAATGTACGAAGGCCCCCTAGTTTACAATATTTCACATGCACTTACAAAGGATGGTTGAAACACAGTAACTGAATTCAACACCACTGCCACCACCAACAAAACCCACATATACATATGTGGTCTGTGGTAGGTGTTTGCTTGTGCACCAGTGATTGTGTAAACATGGTGGGGGTGGGCATTTTGTCTTTAGTCTGGGGCAGCTTTAGGGAAGAGCTGATGTTGAAACAGATTTCTCAAGAAATGGTAGGAAATAAGAAAGAGGCTTTATAATTAGGAAACAGAATTGGGATGATGTGACCGGAAAATAAATACTGTGCCAAATTGTAGTAATCACATATCAAGTCATTAAAGTCATTAGCCATTAGTTTCCCAATTCAAAGAACTAAGTTGATTTTAAAACTAATCAGAAACAGTCAGAAGGCTTTGAGTAGGGGAGTGATGTAAAAAACTCATTTTAAAAAGTCTCTTCTGGAATAAAGTGTGTATTTTTTTTTTTTTTAAGATTTTATTTCATTATTTTTAGAAAGAGGGGAAGGGAGAGAGGCAGAGAAGGAGAGAGACATTGATGTATGGTTGCATTTCACCTGCCTCCAGCCAAAGACCGGACTGGAGACCTGGTTGGCAACCTGGTTATGTGCCCTGGCTAGGGAATCGAACCTGCGACCTTTGGGTTCGCAGGCTGGCGCCTTAACCACTGTGCTACCAGCCAGGGCCATAAAGTGTATATTTTGATAGAAGTTACCTTGAACCTGTAAATTGCATCAGGGGTAATGGATATTTTTACAATTCAATTTTTTTCAATTTATATTCACAAATTATCCTACATTCTTTTGTGTCTCCATTTCTTATAATTTCATTAGCGTTGGTATCTCTTAATTTAAATTAATTTTAAAATATTTTCTTTAGGTTTTTGTAATTAGTGTATAAGAATGTGACACATTACTGCATATCAATTTTATATTTTTACAGTTTTACTAAATTCTCTTATCAATGCTCTTTTTAAAAAGTCTCTTCTGTATTTCTGGGACAAATGAAGCTAGAGTCAGGCTAGTCTTATGGTTTAAAGCATGAAGATGAATATGAATCTAATCACAGTGGAAAGTTTTGGATTGGTCAAAAGAGGTAGGTTTAGCTTCAGATAACTCACCAAGATATTTAGAATTATGACAAAAGATTGTTATGAAGATTGATAAAATACTATACAAAAACATGGCACGTAGTAGGAACTCAAATTACATAGTTTAATCTGACTCTAAATACAATTATAAGAATTACAATAATAGATTAATATGCAGCCTCAAAAATACAGTTAGTTTTTAAATAAAGAGATGTTTTCCTTTTACAATAAGGTTACCCAGAGAAAATTTATATTCAGCAAAAGTTATACATCATACCATACCATTTCTTATTCAGAAAAATGTATAACTTTCTTTTATCACCCCATTTCTGCCAAATTACAATGAACCTATAATGGATTTTTAAAAATTGTTTTAAAATTAATCTTAGTGCTGAGAAAATCCCCAAAATTGTGTGCAGAATCATTTTGAACAGTGTTGTTTCTTTTCAACCAGTCAAATGGAAGTTGAATGCCATCTTGGCCTGTTAGTATGATTTAGCTGTCCTCATCAAAAAAAATTTGATGAGAAAGAACTAATCTCTTCTTTTTTTTCAGTTGACTATATGTAAAGCAAACAAAAACAATATTCAGAAAACATCTGAATTGGAAGGTTCTGAATGTGGAATATTGTTCTAACTAGCTTTAATTTTGTAGTTCTTTGGAAATAAGGATTTGGGTACTTTTGAATATCTTCATGTTTGTAGCATGTTAATAAGCAACATAAGGTTTTTGTGTGGCCATTCCTGAGGAGTACCAATTTTATTTTTTAAAAAGATTTCATATATTATTTTTAGAGAGAGGGGTAGGGAGAGAGGGAGAGAGACATCTATGTATGGTTGTCTTTCACCTTCCTCCATCTAAGGACCTGGCTGGAGACCTGACTTGCAACCTGGTTATGTATGTGCCCTGGCTGGGAATTGAACAGTGACCTTTAGGTTCACAGGCCAGTGCCTATCCACTGTGCCACCAGCCAGGCAGGGCCTGGAGTACCAGTTTTAAAATCAGTCCTATTTTTGCAAGTGAACTTCTCTCCCAACTCGTTCTGGGACTGACAGAGAAAATATAGCAAAAAAGTTTCTTTCCTAGGTTTCTCATCCTAGGAACACAGTGACATTTCTATTAGCCAGGATTCTATAAGAACGGACAAACCAGCAAGAGGTAGACAGACAGACGATCTTTATTTATCTATCTGAAATCAATCAATCAATCTATCTATCATCTCTCTAATCTATCTAAATTCTAGCTTAAATTCTAGTTTAAAACAACTAGAAGCTCTTTTTTTTCAATGTATTGTGAAGTATATACTTATACCATTAGAATTTTTCTAATGGTAATTGTTTAGTAGGATTTGACTACGAATGGTCTTGCTTGGGTTTTTCTCAGGAGGAGCTGAAAGGGGTAGCTGGTTGGCATTTTTTTTTTTTTTTACTTTTTTCAATAATAAAATTAGTCCACAGTTTCTTTAAATAAATTATATATTCCTAAAAGTGTATCTATTTCATTCAAATTGTCCAAAATTTTTTGCATAAATTGTCCTAGAATTCTTTAGTTTCTTCTGTTACTATACCATTTCTTCTCATAATTTCTTAGTTTATAAAATTATACTCTCACTCTCTTCTCCCTCAAGTTCTCTTTAAAAAAGTAATTCACTCCAAATTTGTTTATGAAGTGGAATAAGTAGTGGTTTATGTGTAATGTAATGTACAGCATAGCAACTATAGTTAATACTTTATTGCATATTTGAAAGTTGGTTTGAGAGCAGACCTTAAAAACTCTCATCACAAGCAAAATAAATATGTAACTATGTAGAGTGATAATGTTAACTAGACTTATTATTTCCCAGTATATATAAATATTCTCTTTTAATTTGTATATCTAACAATAATATAATGTTATATGTCAATTAAACCTTAACTAAAACAAGCTTAGTCCAAGATATATTTACTATCTACGAGACTTGGAGAAATACCTCTAGCTTCCATATTTTTTAGTTTCCTCATCTACAAAATGAGATATTATACTGCTTACTTCATTGAACTACTTCTTAGGATTGAGTTAATAAACAATAAGATTTTTTGTTCAGTGTTACCTATTTTATTGTGTGTCATTATTATCATTTTTCTCCAGGGAAGCAGCATTGGATTCATTTACTAGCTCTACTGCTATATACTTCTTTCTTTTCGCTTTTCTTAGGGTTATTTTATTACTTTTATTGATACCAATATTTTTGCTGTATTTTCTCAATTTAACCTTTTATTGGTTGAACAAACTTCCAGTCGTTTTTATAAAAAGGGCTAATAGGCATAATATTTTGAGTGCTTTCATGTTCAGAAATGCTTTTTTGGTAGTTTTATATTTGAAGAACAGTGTGGAGTTGGTAAACATTTTTTGGATCCTTCTTTCTTAAAGGATTTTTCAGGAATCTCCTCAGAGTTTCTTGAATTGTGAGGTTCAATGTTTATTTAAAATTCCCGTGGCCATTTTGATGATTTTTCACTTTAAAAGTAACCTTTTTTTTTTTTTCTTTACCAGAGTGTCTGAAAAATTCTTTATTTAACTTTGCAATTGAGGAATTTTATCTCTTGGTGTAGGCCATTGTGACTCAGTTTTTCCTGGGACAGAGTTTGCTTTTGTAATCTGCAAATGCAAGTCACCTTTTACATATGAAACATAAAAACCTATTTCAACCCTGGCTGGTAGCACAGTAGATAAGGTGCAGGCCTGCGAACCCAAAGGTCACTGGTTCAATTCCCCAGCCAGGGCACATAACCAGGTTGTAAGCCAGGCCTCCAGCCAGGTCTGTAGCTGGAGGCAGGTGAAAGGCAACTATACACTGATGTTTCTCTCCCTCTCTACCTCTCTCCCTTCCTCTCTCTCTGGAAATAATAAATAAATAAAACTTTTAAAAATAAATAAAAATAAAAACCTATTTCAACATATTTAACATCCATACCAGAATTAAAAGCAGGAATGCCAATTATATGTATGTTGGTATCTATTGCCCACATTTAAGATTAATCAGTTTCTGTCATATTTTTTAACTCTTTATTTTCATGTCCATTTGCTATGTTTTTCTGATTCTGGTACTTTCCATTCTCATTGTGTATTCAGCATTGTCAGCACTGATTGGTGTAGTTTCATGTTCATGTCTTTAAAAAGATTTTATTTATTATTTCCAGAGAGAGGGGAAAAGAGAAAGTCAGAGAGGGAAAGGAACCTCAATATATGGTTGCTTTCACCTGCCTCCAGCTATGAACCTGGCTGGAAACTTGGCTTTTAACCTGGTTATGATCTCTGTCAGCCTTTCTTAAGATACACAGCCACTAGAAATCTCTCCACACTTCGTTTTTTAAATGTGGTATGCTCATACAATGAAATACAATTTAGTCTTTAACAAGAAGGAAATTCTTTTTTGTTTTTAATTTTTTATAGTGCTATAATTTGTGGACTATTTTTAAAAGATTTTATTTATTTATTTCCAGAGAGAGGGGAAAGGAGGGAGAAAGAGAGTGAGAGAAACAACAAGTTGGTTTTCTCTCACATGCCTCCAAATGGGTCCTTGCCCACAACCCAGGCATGTGCCCTGACTGGGAATTGAACCGGTGACCTTTGGGCTCACAGGCCAGCACACTCAATCCTCTGAGCCACACCAGCCAGGGCTCCACACTTATTTTTATTCAGTGTTTTAATTTCATTGTTTTTAACTGCCTTTGTACTAATTTTGTGATTTGTTATGCCACCTTTCTCTGAGTTTCATTAAAGATATTTCTTGTGTCCAATTTTGTCTTTATTGATGTGATGTTATTTTCTGTGAATGAGAGGAGAATATTGGCTTTTCTTTAGTTTCAAACCAAAAGTCTTCATGTGAGACAAATTTTCTATTAATAGCAGTACATTTGAAGATATTAAGCAATAAATATCAATATAAAATTATTTTGTGCACCCTAAGATCTTGTATTAGAATGAGAACCTCACATCTTACTTGTAGCAAGCTGCATCTCAACTCTACATTTGGTCATGTGGCTCAATAGTTAATTGAGCATATATCATAAGAATTGATAGTTTACTCAGCTTTAACCAAAATATATTTAACATGTTGTTCAAAATTCCAGAATCCATCTGTAGGAAAATCATAATCCTAGGTAGTTATATAATTCTAATTGGGAAATAGTAACATTCTTAAGGTTATGGTCTACTTACTGTTAATGCCTATAAATATAATAGTTCACTGATTCGGTCTTTTAAAACTGTAAGATTATTTTAGTCAAAGAATATTATAGACAACTCATTTTTCCCCCCAAGTATACCACCACCTCTTTGGCGAGGGTACTATAGCTACTTTTTTTAATTTTAAAATTTAAAAATGTTACATCCAAGTATAGTGACATGGTATTGTCCTTATAATGGCCACAAAGATTCAACACGTACTCAACCCCTATTAACTTTCTGATCCTATCTGCTGTTTCTCTGGCCTTCATTTATTTTGCTCCAGCCACACTGACTACCCTTCTATTCCTTTAGCTTGACAGTCATATTTTGGACTCGGGAATTCTTTTGTATTTGCTGTTCCCTATAGCTAGAATTCCTTTTCCTCATGTCCAAATGGCTTGCTTCTTCACCTTCTTTAAGGTTCAGCCCAAGTGTCACATTCTCTGAGTTTTCTCTGACTATTCGGTAACACAGTACTCTCCCCAGCTCCACTACCACCTGCTGGTTCTCCCTAGTTCCACTCATTATTTTTCTCTATAGCTCTTTTTACTTCCTAACATACTCTGTCACTTATTTATTTTATCTATCACGTATTTTCCCCCATTAAAATAATATATAAGCCTTATGGAAGGAAGGCTTTTTTAAAAAATTCACTACTATATCCTCGGTTCCTGTTACAGTTCAAGGCATATAGTAGATGTGCAATAAAATGTTTATTAATGAATTAAAGAATTGTGTGTCCCATTTAGTTATTATCTGGTTAATCACCTCTACCATCATCAATGCAAGTCAACTTTTAAATTTTTGCCGTAATTTAATTTAATACAGTAAGCTTTTGAAGGCAGCAACATTGTTTTTGTTTTGTTTTTTTTTCCAGCATGTCACCTGGAACCTCTAAGTTTGTGAGTGAAAGACTTTCTTAGCCAAAAATGGACCATGTCACTAATCTACATGAAAAAGTTCCAACATTGCTTAAGTCAGAATTCAAGTTTTTTGAATCATGAATAAGTCTCTGGGTCTGCTTCTATTGTATTGGTGTCAATCAGGTTGAACATCAACTCCTAGTCCTATATTCTCTTAGGTTTTAATTCTTAAGCAAAGGATCAAGTCTATTTTTTCCAATAGCTTCAGATTCAACCAATCAGTGACATCCTGGAACTGGAACACCTTAACCTTTTATTACTCCATCCATCACCCAAGTGCTATGGACATGTCCAGGAGTCCTCAGTTTACCTGAGGATTAAGCTCATGCCCAACCCTTGAAGTGAGGAAGGAGTTGCTAGATCCTACAGTCTGAGAGTGGGAAGGAAATGATTAAACAGTAAGACAAAAAACATGGATTATAAATACTATATAAAGTACCTATGTGTTCCGTAAATACTAACTGTACATACTATGGCCATTTTCTCTCACAATAATATTTACTTTAACCCTATTTTTTTAAAGATTTTATTTAATTATTTTTAGAAAGAGGGGAAGAGAAAGAGGCAGAGATGGAGAGAGACATCAATGTATGGTTGCTTTTCACCTGCCTCCAGCCACAGACCTGACTGGAGACCTGTTTTGCAACCTTGTTATGTGCCCTGGCTGGGGACTCGAACCTGTGACCTTTGGGTTTGCAGGCCGGCACTTTATCCACTGTGCTACCAGCCAGGGCCTAATGCTATTCTTAATAGTTACAACTGGCTGGAGACATGTTTATAAAAGGATTTTTATGCTTTAAAAATTATATTTTTAAATTTAATTTTGTTTTTATTTAGGACTCACAGGTAACTACCTTTCTTCTGATCCTCTTGTAGGAGAAAATGAAGATTCAATCTAAATAGAGATCTTGCACATTTTTATTCTGCCTTGAAGATATTTGCTGCCTATTTTCTAGGCATACTCAAAATTAAGGTTAGGCCATCCATGCTTCTGCTCAAGACATTTGTTGACCAGAAGCAGTAAAACATTGATGAAATTTTTAAACCATACTAGAAATCTAAAATGTTTAAATAGTATTTTATGAAGGTTTGTGTGTTGTTGAAAAGCAGCTCAGGATTGGAAATGAAACCACAATAATCCAAATGCTTGAATGTGATGATCAACTATTGCATATGGTGTTTAATAAACTACTCAAACTTTAGTGGCTAGCAACAATAAGCATATATCCCTACATTCATGGGAATTCAGGGTGAGGTTCAGCCAATGTATGATTGTCTTCAGCTGGGCCTGGCTCTAAACTGAAGATTCAGGTCTGTTCAACATGTGTCCATTCTGGGACCCAGACTGGAATGGCATTGACTACCAGGGTCATGGTCACTGCTGTGCAGGATAGCAAGTGGAAACTTTCAACTTTCATATCTCATTGACTAAAGCAAGTTGCATAACCAATCCCAAAGGAAATTACCTCTAGGGGTATGTGAAGAACATATAGAAAATATATGCATATATAAATATACACATTTTTATATATGGAGAGGGAAAGAAATTGACTTATAATTATGGAGGCTACCAAGTCCCAACAACTGCCGGGTGAGCAGGCAAGCTGGAAACCAGGAGAGTGGATGGTATAGTTCCAGTCTAAAGACTGGAGACTAGAATCCCAGAAACAACCGATTTCTCAGTCTGACTCTAAAGTCAAGGAAAAAAAAAAAAAGCCAGTGTCCTAGTTTGAGGGGTATTAGGCAGGAAGAATTCTCTCGTGGGGAGGATCAGCCTTTTTGTTCTATTCAGTTCTGCAGTGGCTTGGATGAAGCCTACCCACAGGAGGGAGGGCAATCTGCTTTACTTCATATAGTAATTTGTAAGTCTCATCCAAAACCACGCTCACAGAAGCACCCAGAATAATGTTTGAGCAAATATCTGGGGCATTCTGTGGCCCAGTCAAATTCACATAAAATTAGCCTTCACAAACTTCAATTTTTGAAGAGAGGGGGTGGTTTGTGTTTGTGTTGATTTTTCATGACAAGAAAAAAGAAGCTGAGTAAATGCTCTTTTTCTGTATTTTTCATACTGATTTCTCAAACTCTTTTCTAAATAAACAGTAGGACAGCCAAACTTGGAAGAATATAGACTTAAAGGGATGCCAAATTATTAGCTTGTCTTGAGTGCCCACAGATCTTGGTCTGGCCCCCTTCCTAGGGTTGTGCCCATGGCCATTGGAAACTCAAGAGAGTGAAAGTTCCCTTTCCTTCAACAGTGAACCACACTCTGTGGGAACCTAAAGTCTTGGTTCGCATGACCTCATTGTGGAACTCAGCCTTAAAACAGTGGGTAAGGATCTCTGAGGCTGCTTAATAGTATGGTAGCTTATGAAGTTTCTCGTTTTGGGTGTGGTACATAGACATTGCGGTGACATTTTTGCTGATTTTATATGGTGAACCAACAAATGAGTCAATAAGTGGATTTTTATAATTGATTTATGCATTTGCATAATAATAGGAGTGTCCAAAAAGCAGGTTGAAAAAACCACATCCTGTCTTTAAGAAAACAAAGTATCTGAGGAAGACGCTGCCAGTTGAAATGTCATCTTTGAAGTATATTAAAAGTCAGATTATTTGGAGCCTGAATATATAAAATGGCGAAGTGGAATAAGCAAAAAAGGTTTCAGGATTGGCCCAAAGAAAAGTTGTCTACATTTAATGAATACTTAGCAGTATATAGTCAGTTTTTAGAATTGCCTACAAAAAAAGTAATATATGTGATCCGATAGTAAGAGTCAAGAGAAAACAACTCCTGTGCCTACAAAACTTATGGTTTGGTATGATTTAGGGACAAAAGGTGAATGTATTGAGATGAGACTGAAAAGACAAGCTCTGGTTACATCATTGAGGGCTTGGCTTATAGAACTAGAAAGTATAGACCTCCCCTTGTGGGCATTACAGATCCATCAAAAATCATTAAGCAGGTGAGTCTGAAAAGTTTTCACTGGTAATAGTAAGAAGGACAAAGGAAGGCCCGATTAGAATATTACTAAGATCTGAACGTTGAACAGATTCTGGGGATACTGTGTCTACAATTTATACAAAGCTACATAAATGTTGACATTAAAATAACATCTAAAACTTAAATGTCATACTTATAACTTCTTTCCATAAATTCCACTTTTAAAAATCTGGATATATTCATTGAACCTCCGTTCTTCTCATATTTCATATTGTGTCAAAATCATTGACATCCTAACAACATGATTTTATTTTTTTAATTTATTGCTCACTGGGTAGTCTTACATTCCATGAGGGTTTGAATTAAGGCAACAGCCTTGGGGCTGCATGCATGGACAGCAGAAAATTTTGAAGGTTGAGTTGAAAGAACTTGGTGATAACTGGCAAAGGAGAAGGTCAGGGATTGGGATGTTTCCAACTTAGAACCATGGGTAAATTAAAATAAAACCACATGGGACAAAGCAAACCTTTGGAAGCATGTGGTAAATCTAAAATGGAGATGAATTCTTATTGCATCATACAGAAACAGTTTGAAAAATAAGTTTCCTGGTGGTAGGAGAGTTGTTTTTTTTTTTTTCTTTCTTAATTTACATGGACTATGGTTATGCTTTTGAAAGTGATAACACAAGCTTGAGATTCAGAATTAAATTTTATCTTTATAATACCCAGAAGGTTATTTAATGATAGACATTGTCTACTTGTTTGGAGAAATGTTAGCATTCATTGCAAGTGATAAGCATTATGATTTTAGTCAATTGTGCATTGTTGGTCATGCCTGTTAATGACTGCATTTCCACAGCCAGTGCCAATGATGTATATGGGTAGAGCATTCAAAAATAATTTTAAAAGGATAAACTAGTTTCATTCCTGAAGAACTCATTCCTGCTACAGAATTTATAAATCTCCTTCATTCATTTGACAAATGTTTCTTTGACACAAACATACACAATCTGTATGCAGTCCTGTTTTCAGCCAGTATTTGAAAGGATGTAATCCATTATTCATGTACTAGTGCATCTAAGAGCTGAAATCATATCAGAAAATGTTGGAATGAAATGAAAGTAATAATGAAGCATTTTCTCCCTTATTACTAATTATGGTATTCTTTGAAATGTGGTTAACAAATATTAACAGAAGTAAAAGTTGATTAGACAACTCCAGATGTGAATTCTAGCATGGAAGAAGGGCCTTTTCTCTCCTGTTTCTCCTTCTCTTTATTTTCCTTTTCCTCTTCTTCATCATTTTGCTCTCTTTCTCATCTGCTTGAATATCAAATGCAAAAATAAGAAAGGCAAATGGGGTTTATTTCTCAGGTTCTTGTAGTTGGTAGTCTTGCTGTCTACTGACATAGTCTCTCTCTTTGCTCTGGGAAAACATCAGCATGAAGACGGTGACCCTGTGCACTTGTTTTAGAGGAGGGTAAACAGAAAATGACATTACTTTCCCGAATAAAGTAGACTATCCCATGGAGGAGAATAATAGCTGTCTTCTAATTTCTGTTTTTCTAAAAGGACCAGTGAGCACTTAAAAGGAGAGAGAACTGGAAAGGAGGGTGAAAGATGATTACCTTAAGGATTAGAGCTGTTACCCTGGTGAAGTCTGCAAATACTGTTTCTAAGTGATGGTTTGAATGTCTCCTGAGTAAAATGAATTTCAACTAAAGGATTAGCAGTAAATCTTTACAGGAAAATATCTCTCAGTTAGTTATTCATTATGATAGTATGATTTCCATAAAATGGATATTGTTTCAATCATTAACCATGCTGTCATATAAATATTATTTTAAAAGATGAGAAGAAATACACTTTTTTAAAAGTTCAAATTGCTGAAGTTTTATCACATGTTTAGTTATGTTAGTTAAAATCATCAAAACTGATTCTTTTAACAAAACTCAGCATTTTTCTGATCTTGGTGACTTTACCAACTGAAATATTTTAGGTGTTTTATCAAAAATCTGGTGGATATCTTTCATAGATGCCTTGTGCACTGCTAGTGTACTCTTGTGGCATTTTTTATTTTTTAAAAGTAATCAAAAACACATTCTGAGCTCAAGGAACAGCATATATGCTTTAGGTTTAACATGGTAATGGCTCTGACCTTTAACCCTGATGCAACTGTTCTATCCTAACAGCTCTTTGTGAAAGGACACCAAATACTGAAGAAATTGGAAAGGTTAACAAAGTTAGCGGACAAAATAAACTTGATACTGAGAGTGAACTTTCACATGTAGCAAAAAAATAAACATGATTCTCTTAGGCTGATCATCAAAGGATGTTTAAGATGCCTATATGCTTCTTAGTGCTAAGTTCATACTCTCTTTTGAGAATTGTTTATACAAAGGGTTACCAAATTCATAGTGAGTTGATTATTGTAAATTTATAAGAACTAATATGTATGGGATCATTTTAACACAGTTAAAGTTTCAGCACAACTGGGGTGGCAGTACTACTTAAGAACTTGGTATTTTCTCAAGCCACTTTCATGACACAGAAGTGTAAGAGGTATTCTTAATGTCATCATGTAGACTTGAGTGAATTATTCCCCGACATAATTTACGGAATTTGGGTCCAGAATAGAACCTGATTTCATGGCTGCTACACTGTAATACAAAGCCTGACTTCTGACTTCTGTTACTGACACATTTTCGAAGTTCACAGCTCAGGCTGTGTGTACAATGGGAATTCCATATCAGATTACCTTTCTCTTGTAGAAACGGAAAAGAGCAAAATTACTGCAAAACTCTGTGTGATCACCTGGAACACCGTGTGGAAAGACCATTAAGCAATACTGAAAAGGTAGGTGTGTTTTTTGACTAGTTACAGCTTATCATCCAAACAGTTTTATTAGCATTTCCTAAAAACCACACATCATCCTAAGGACGTAAAGATGGTTTCTCTGTTCTGCACACAAGTGCCTCTTAAAAGAAATATCCCAGACTAAAACTCACCAAAGCACTCTTGATTTTTTTTGTAATGAGAAGTACAGGTTAGGGAACTCTTATTTCCCCCCATGTATCAAGAAAATACTGTTTACATGAAAAGAAAAGCAAAGGACAGGCAAGAATGGTCATATCTGGTTTTGCATTTAAAAAATCCAATCCTTGATGACTTAAAAAAAATAGAACTTCAGGTGGTCTTATTTTTAAACTTAACAAAGTTCCACTTGTTATATAACTTGTCTTATTAATTTATTATTGGGCTTTGAAAAATCTTCTCCATTTTGCCAGTCTTTCAAACTAGTGGTTGATGTGGCTAGCAGTGTTTCAGAAAACACCAGGATTAACAGGGTATTTGCACACCTGCAAAGCTCATTTAATGACTAAAATTACAAATGCTGCACAAGTAAAACAAAAAAAAAATGTATATTTTAAGTTATTTAGTGACCACAGCCATATAACACTATTCAGACAACCAAGAATGCATGTCTATATATTATATATTCCAAAAGGTAGTTTTGATGGATTATTTTTCCTTGTCAAATATTTTGATTTACTGGAAGAGATGACAAAAATCCTTAACAGAAATAGACAACTTTATGAAAAAATGATTGAGCATCCAAAGCATTAAGAAAAGACTTTATTGATCTTGGGAGTCTTAAACTCAAAGAACAAATGAAGAAAGAGTATACTTGTAAATGAAGATGGGCAGCATAGCTGAATATTTTTCTAGGGACTTGCATTCAAATGCATTAACATACATGCCTAGACTAAGCAAATTGCTTTTCTGGGAGGTATTCTCTGGATGACTCATTTACCTTTCAGACTCGTAACAAAACATGTATATTTTCAAAAGATTTTCATTTTGATGATGCTAGGTTTCTTGGAAATCCTCTCCTCATAAAATCACTTTAATTGAGAGCTGAGTTCTCACCTTGAATAGGCATATCTAAGAAGATAAGGTCTGGTGAGCTAAGGTAGACATTAAGGACTTAGATTATAAACAGAGCAATCAATATCATATAGGAATTCTACCAATTCTAAGACATTACTTAGAGTAGTAATGTCTACTCTAAGGTAGACATTAAGGACTTAGATTATAAACAGAGCAATCAATATCATATAGGAATTCTACCAACTCCCCACTTCTGAAGCCCGTGGCAGACATATCTAATCGATATAACTTCAGATTCTTCCTTGAGTCTGAGCTCCAGGCAGCCATGGCTCATATGATGGAATGCATCTGCATTAGACTCATAGTCTAAGCTTTAGTATTTACTCTTCCCCTCCTCTATGGAGACCCTAACATCACTTTCTCCTTGGCTGGCATAAGAACTAGTCTTAGAGACCGGTATATGGAGACATAGCATAACTTCTGTTTTATTTCGCAATCATATCGCCCATCCTATGCTCACCATAATCAAGAGTCAAGCTATCGTGTTAACCCAAAATTACACTCTTAAGATGTTAGATTTTATTTGTGAAAATGATTTAGCTTATACTATTGATATCATTTTATGTGGGTGCAAGAAAAGAAGAAAAAGTATTTGCTTGTCAGTAGGTGAGTATGGTGCTATAGACTTGAGGAAAATGATCCTCGAAAGTCTTAAAAATCACAGCTTGCTAGAAATTAGCATCTACTGTATGAACATCCTGTTGATATTTTCCAAATTGTGAACATGTTTCTACTTACGTTTTCAGCATTATTTGAGAATAAAATGTCCAACTCTGGAAACTGTGATGTCTGTGACTAGAACCAAGTTATAGACAAAGGGCTGTAAACAAGAAGTCTCTTGCTGGGAGTGGGTGTGAGGGCACATCTGTAAATCATAGTCTCCATTCAATGTCAGTCGGTGTTTGCCCCAGTGTGACTCATTCAGTCATCACCCGCTTTGTGTTAGTACTGACTCCCAACTATGTGAAACACTCAAGGACTTGGGATTCCTTTGGAACGCATACAAACGATCTGTATCTTCCAGTTCTGATTATGTGGTTGGGCTTAAAAATACTCTGAGATAGGGAGGAAAACCTTGCTGGCTGGCTGTGGCTATGGGGTGTGGTGCTGTGGGGTTGGCAGTGTAGATCTGGGGACTCAGTTAATAAGGGAAGATGCTCAAGTTGCATCCAATGTAAGTACTAAACTTGCAAGATCAGGCTCTTATTCTCTAAAGCCACTGCAAGTGAACCTTCCTGCTGATGTAACCTGAAGCAGGTTACTTTATATAAACCATAAAATCATTTCTCTGCAGTTTTCTATGATCACAATCAAACCCACCTGAGTTCTAAATAAAGGCTCATTCTGGCCATAGATATTTATTTTGTTCAATTTTGCAGAAGCTACAGTGTCTCCTCACCTTTTCTTACCAAAACTCTTGAACTGCTTAATTCCAATTGTCACAAAATTGGTGTGTATGGGTACTTCTTTTTTTTTCTTGCCTTTGTTTTCATATTTTGGACTTTTAAAAGTGGATATATAATTCATATTCTGTAAAATTCAGCATTTTAAGGTGTACAATGTAATGGATTTTAGTATATTCACAGAGCTGTCCAACTTTCACCACTCTCTTAATTACAGAACACGTTCATACCCTGTAAGGAAATCTTGTACCCATTAGCAGCCACTCAGCATTTTCCCCTCTTTCCAGCCCTTGGCAATAATTGACTTACTTTCTGTCTCTGTGAAGTTGCCTATTCTAAATATTTCATGGAAATCAACTCATAAAGTAAGTGGCCTTTTGTGACTGGCCTCTTTTGCTAGGCATAATATTTTAACAATCATTCATGGTTGAATAATACAAGGTCTGTCCCAAATGTACCAAGCCAATGTCAATATAAGTAAAATAGTTTATGCAACTGATACTTTTGGGACAGACCTCGTATTCCATTGTAGGATATACCACATTCTATTCATCATTCAGCATTTGATAAAGAAATGGTTTTCTCTCCCTCTCTCTCCCTTCCCTCCTTCCCTCCCTCCCTTGTATTATATTAGTCTGGCTTTTGTTAATCTTACGATATTGGTTATAGCTTATTTGATTTCACACATGGAAAATTTGTGCGTTATTTTCTAAATGAATGCTTCCCAAATGTTAATGTGTACATAAAACACATAGGTCTCTCTTTAAAATGCAGGCAGTGTGTTTTGAATAGGTCATAGGGTGAGCCCATGATTCCAAGTTTCTCACCAAGTCCCAGGGGATGCTGACGCCAAAGATTTGTAAACTACCCCTTGAATATGAAGGATTCTAACCATATGTTCCATGAAAGGGAATGTTCTAAGTGGGTTACATCATGCCAGGCACACTTGTAGATGCTTTCACCAATTTTAAGTTTATCTAAATATTTTATTAATAGCTTTTGAAAACTTGCCCAGCTGCTTTCATATAGTATTTAAGCAAGGTATATTACAAATACTTTAAAACAGAGGTTGACAGCCTAAGGCCTGCGATTTTTGCCTGCCACCTGTTTTTGTAAATAAAGCTTTATTGGAACTTAGCCACACCCATTCATTTGTATGTTGTTTAAGGCTGCTTTAGACTACAACACAAGAGTTGAGTAACTATTACAGAAACCTTATGGCTTGCTAATTTTGACGAAAACCATATGGCTTACAAAGACAAAAATACATACTCTAGTCCATTACAGGAAGAAAAAAAAAAATGCCAACCTATGGTTTAAAGACATACTATATCAAGAAATAATTTAAGTCAATTTACATAGGTAAATTTATATATAGCCTAAAGAACTTAGGGTATGGAACTGCAATAATTCATGAAGAGCACTCATTTTAGGTGATATTGATGTTCTCCAAGAATAATTCATATATGTACAACTTTTCAATGATAGTACAATAAAAAAATAAAAGCATAGACAATATTTTCAACCACTGGAACATTTAAATTGGGTTTAACTAAAACTCTCTGTCAGATCTATGAATACACCCAAACAGCTGAGTATGGCTGGGGGAAAAATCTATGTCACCCAATAATTTTATAATTACTTAACTAGATTCTTAATCACAGAAATTAATTTCTGAATACATTTGCATTCCCATTCCTAGATACCTCTTCCCTTTTGCTCAAACTTCATCTCCCCTTCTGTTTTAACTGAGGATCTCTTCCTTTCTATTGAGAAAATAAAATCCATTAGAAAGAACTTTATTTTATTACTACTTGCTCTCCTACTCCAGATGAGTTATCTTCTCATTTCACCAGATGAGGAGTTTGTGTTCTTGACAAACACCAAACTCTTCATTCATGCACTACATTTCTCCTTGTCATGTACTTCAGAACATCATGGCATCATGAAATTTGGTCATACTTAGTCTCCAGTTCTCTTTTTCCATTTTTCTGCTGAGCCTACCCTAACTAAGCTTTCAGCCCCGTGCTTTCCCCGAAATTGCCCTTATTAAAGCCACCAGTCACCTCCACAATACAAATTCCTAAGGCCATTCTCCATACTGAATTTATCAGTAGCCATTTGCACAGATGAATACTCTGTCCTCTTGTTATATAGTCATTCCTTCATGTCTAAGACCCAAACTCTCCTTCTTTCTATAAAGATAGCCATTTTCCCCAATCCCCTTTTGCTATTCTCATCTACTTGACCTCTTAACACAGGTCCTCTTCCTTTCTTTATCTTCACTCAATCCTATAGTGAATCATAGTTTATAATACTACCTGTATGGCTTTAAGCTTTGTATCTCCAGCCCAAAACTTTCCTGTGAACTCTGATGTCTTAAAACTAACTGTCTACATACCATCTCCCTTTGGATATCCAATGGGCCTTTCAAACTTAATGTGCCCACAAATGACTTGCTAACTTTCTCCTTCACCCCAAAACGTATCCTGTATTGAATGGTAATTTTATTTTCACAGATGCTTAGACCAAAAAAGCTTGGAATCATTCCCTATTCTCCTTTCTTTCAAAGCCCACATACAATCCATCAAAACATCTTGTCAACACTTGTTTTAAAATACATCTGGAATGCAACCACATTTCTTCATTTCTCCAGCCACCCTCCTTGTCAGATCCACCATCATTTCTCACCTGGCTTATTGTAATCATCTCATGGTGGGCACTCCTGCTTTCTGCAATTGCCATGCTTTACTATTTTCACTGCAGCAGCCAGTGGTTCCATTAGAATGCCATTCCATTCTCTACATCCTTCAATTACTTCCCATTTTAATCAGGGTGAAAGCCAATGTGTTTCTAATGGACCATAAGGAACTAAACTCCATCCCTATGCTTTACCCCCTACCCATCCCCTTTTGCTCACTCAGCAGCCTTTGCCTCTTTGCTTTTTTATGAGCTTGCCACTCAGACTCATGCCTTGGAGCCTTGTACTTTTCTAATTAGTTTGCCTTGCATACTCTCCAGATACTCACATGACTCCGTCCTTCATTTCCTTCCGGTCTTAATTCTTCCTTATTAGAATGTTCCCCCTCATTCTTCTCTAACTTAAATTCTGGTAGCATTTATGACCCCTACCCAGACTACTTCTCTCTGGTGATTAACATTAACATGCAAGGTCCGTTGAGATCAAGAATTTCTGTATTTTGTTGACTGTTACATCCTTGTATGTGTCTGGTGTACAGTAGGAATGAATACTGTATGTTGAATGATTTTCACATTTAAGTAATCATTAGTTTTGTTCATGTGAAGAGGCAACTAAAACCTCAAAATCTTTGACTCCTAGATGGGAGGAGTTTTTCTGGCTAAAGCAGTTTCAACTCAATGTTATCTGTCCTCAAAGGGTGATCTGGGTGATGTTACTTGTCACTTGTCATTCTTTTTCTTTCTCCTTTTTTTTTTTTTTTTTTTGCTCCTTTTCTCTACGAGATAACAAGACATAGTGCTGACTTTTGCCATCATTCAAAAACACTTCAAGGGTTGTTAGAGTCCTTTCCCCACAAAATGTCTTCTTCTGTCTTAGAGTGATAGTCACCAGTGCAGCTCTGTGTCTGCCCCTTTGAGTTGTTTTAACCAGAGAAACTCCTGTCATTATCTCAGAACATCCCACGTGTTCTGATGAAAACAAACAAAACAGAAGCTTTTATCCCACAGAGGACTCCTCTCTAGAAAGAGGTTAGCTGTTACAAGGGGAGCATTGTGGATTTGAAATATTATTTCCCATGTTCAGAAAACAAAGATAGCTTTTTAAGTGCCCATGAAAGCTAAAAAGTCATGTTTTAAATCTTCCCCCAGAGGGACTTATAGCCATTCCATTTTGCTTTATAAGTTGGCTCTTTAATCTCTACCTAATAACAGATAGAGTCCCATTTAAACTCCATGGAGCAGTTGCAAATGTGTTTCTAATTCTGCCTTTATAAAAAATCTAGGCATTTACCATCTTTTTAGTATGGTGGATGCATTAATATGTTATATGTTTATATTTATATATTTGAATTTGTCTTTATATTTAGGGACTACTGTGGTAGGCTTTGCCAAAAAAAAGTACAATCTAAAAATTAAGACTGAATAATAAATCAGATTTCTGATTGAATTACTCCCTTGCTTTGAGGAGCCGTGCCCACTCGGAGAACCAGTGCACAGTGCACAGTAGCCCCAGATAGTGGTTTTTGGCTAAGCATCAAATGATGAACAATATTCATCTATATTCCAAAGTACGAAAGCTGGCTGTACTTCACACTGAATATAGAATTGAGCTATTTTAGCCCTGGCTGGTAGCACAGTGGCTAAGGCACCAACCTGCAAACCCAAAGGTTGAAGGTTCGATTCCCCAGCCAGGGCACATAACCAGGTTGCAAACCAGGTCTCTAGTTAGGTCTGTGGCTGGAGGCAGGTGAAACGCAACCATACATTGATGTCTCTCTCCCTCTCTGCCTCTCTCCCTCCCCCTCTTTCTAAAAATAATGAAATAAAATCTTTTTTAATTAAAAAAAAAAAAAAAAAGAATGAGCTATTTTAAAATGTGAATAGGATTTGATGGTTTAAAAATTGATGTGTCATGAACTTCTTGGATTTACATAGAATTTATACCAAGCTCTGCCTCACCTTTTTATATACATATGTAATTATGTGAGTTTTCTATCGATTTCCAAAATCCTCCATGACATCATGCTCTTCTTCCATCTTGCATGAGGGCAAGAAGTAGGCCCTTATCCAAATGTGAGAATTCTAATAGTACCCCTTAGTTCAATTTTTTCCCTTATGTCTGAAAGACATTATTCTATCAAGTGTTCCTCTATACCATCTGTCTTTCTAAAAAAAATCCATTTCTCCCTTTTATTTTACACCTCAAGTCTGTCTCTTTTAATTAATAAGCAAACACTATTTCTTCTTCTCTACTTGTCCTTTATGACACAGACATAGCCCTCTTCATGTTTTTATAATTAAAGTATATTTGACTCATCCCTGAGTTTAACTTGTTAATCCGTAACCATTTAAAAACCCTTTACCTGACTTGGAAGTCAGAGCGCAACCTAGTGGAAGAGTTAGCTTGTGTGAATGGTGACAATAGTAACATGTAACAGATTTTAATTGTACCTTATATTCTATAAATCACCAGAAGTATTGACATTATTGGAGACACCTACCTAGTTCTGCAGCAATCAGAATTTAGTTAATATTTGTTGATTCTTAAAATTCTCTTCTATAAAACAGGATATTTTAGGTTTGTTAAAGGAAATAGAAAAAGAATCTCAAGTTTTCACTCTACAATTCTCTTAAAAATGTCAGTTATCATGCATCTACTGTTCTATTTATCCATTACTTATTTTTTAATTAATATAGGTCTAGGAATATGAGAAAAAAATTGTAAGCAACCTCATGAACATTTTACAATAATTCCTTAATTACAAAATACATTTTAGTTTCCATATTCTTTTAAAATTTTAGTATTGTTGAAACCTAGCTCTCCTTCAAAATCTCTTCTCTTGACTTGTATACTAGAATCTCCTGTTTCTTTCTCAGGGTACAGCTTGTTCAACAGCAAATGTTATACCTTTCACTTTTCCTCAAGATTTTATCTTTGACTATTACTCCTTGGTAATGTCTTTATCTAATGGTAGTCGCTTTGAGGATCTGCATCTCTGGTTCTGTTCTTTTTTGTAAGTTCTAGCTGATCATGACAGCTAGCTGATTCCTATTTGTAAATTTTGCATGCCATTACCTGATTTTGTTATGTCTCTTGCCAATCCAGCTTCTTTAATGCAAATAGCCATTCCCCAAATTATTCAAGTTTGAAATTTTAATCATCTCAATTTTCCTCACCTCTTTCATTTATCATTCACTATCTCCTGGATCGATTTCTTCCTTCCTTCACACAGTGATACTCTCTGGACAGATCTCATCTATCTAGACTCATGGACCTAGTCTCCTGAAACTCAACTTTGAAGCCCTGGCTTCTTGAAAACATACGAGTATTAGTCTCTTCAACCTGTCTATTCCTCAGTATCATCTTTCACAAAGGCTCTCGATCATTTTGGCCAGCAGCTATTCCTCTTCCTTTTGAACTCCCGCACTATAAGTTTCTGCATGGTTTACTTTTTGTGTTATGTAATTACTATTTATTGTGGGATTATAAAGTCATGGAAGGCAGATCTCAGGCTTAGTTATCTTTATATATCCCATATTAACTTAACATTATCGGTACAAGATAATCATTGTGTAAATAAATAAACATCTAACATGTATTATGTTTATGCCACAGTTGCTATATATATATCTAATATATATATAATAAGAGTCCTTTGATTCTATAAATATGGAAGATAATACTCAGTATAGCATCATATAGTATATGAATCAACTGATACATTCATAATTGTGTTATGGGCATATGGTTTTATAGCATTCAATTGTATGGGAATCCCTATAAATCAATAAAAGACACAAAGGATATAGAGGACCATTATCCTAAGACTTTTCTGAAAAGAGCAAAAAGTCTGGATTTGGCATCACACATCAATGCTCCCATCCTCCTCCACTACCAAAAAATAAAAATCCAACATAAAACTTTAGAAGTTCCTTATATAAATCTGAAGGAATTTATCCCATTTAGAAACAAGGTGATACAGGTCATTATGTTGCTGAATGCCATCATGCTATGTAGTGCTAAATGATATGGTGTTGGTGTTGGTTGTATATGCTACATGTGATTTCCAAGAGTTATATATTACATTTTTTTCAGGACAAGAATCCTACAATTATTTCCTTTTTAATATTTCATGTTAACTCAGATAATATTTCAACAGAATATGTTACAAAGGAGGATATTTTGAATGTAAACTAAGGCAAAATTAATTAGAAGTTGCTGAAATTCTGGAGAAATAATCCTAATTTGAAATGGGCTCCATGTGATGTTTGATTTTATTACTGACAAATTCAGAATGAACTTCATTTATTATGCTGTGAATGTTCATTATTTTTGCAATGTATTGCACACCACATTTCCATTCCTTCCAACCTATTTTTTAGTCTCAGCATTTCTATTTTGACGTTAGAAAAATATACAACCAAAATCTATAAGACTTTGATTAAATGTTGATACAGCTGATTTCAACACAGCCAAAGCCAGTGACCATACATGGAATCTAAACAACAGCTAGTAATTACAATGTCAAAGGCATGTATACACTGTGAGTTATGTTTCATTGTCTGGCATGCAAATATAGTCTCCGTTTCCTTTACACTATGTCCAAAGTATAAAGAAAGCCAACCAAAGAGTTCTGTTTCGTTTATACAAAAGAACAAGGTTCAATCATGTTTGATAAGTTGCAAATTACTGGTAATACCACAAGTGTTGTTACAGCTGCTAAGAATGGTCAGGAGGATGTACAAAATGCAGCAAAGGCATGAATCAAAAGAAAAAATCTAAACAAGTTTGAATGATGGTGTATAGTATGGCTAACTTTAACTTCACTTGGGGCCTGGAAATACCATGTTGGTGCAGTGTGAGGTGCCTCATATGGAATCTAGCCTCATGCATTTCTGCTGGGCTTTCAACTCCTTCCATACAGAATGAAGTGGCCTCCTCTCGTTTGCATTCAAACGTAGCATTTACAAATCAAAACTTTTATAATTTAAGACCCGAGTCACCAGGGACAAAGAAACAGAACAAAGATAGTGAAAACATTGAGACAATAAGAAGCAATCTGAATTTTTCTGAACAAAACTGAACCTCTTCCAAGGTCCAGTAGGTATATTAAAAGGAAAAACAAACACACAAAACACTACACTTTTCTGTGAACCTGAATATTTGAAATGTAAGAGCTTTGAAGGTCTCTAATTCACATTGTAGTTTAATGCAATAATCATTTATTAAATCCCACTGTGTGCAGCAACTTCTCGTTTCAGATACTTTGATCTCTGTCCTGCCTCCTTGCCAATACAGCAATTTAGATAAATGTTTTAGAATGCAAAGGAAGCTAAACAAAGCTTTGGGGTAATGAAAAAAAAAAAGAGTTATAAATGATAGCTTCTATTCCTTGTTGAGTGCTCCGAACTTAACTTTCTGAGTTTCACTGGGTTCTCATTTGTGTGAATGTAAAATGACAAGAAACATGTAAAATTGAAAGTTGGAAACTGATGACCCTAGAGCCAAGGGTGGCCTGCAGACGTGTGATTGGATATGTCATTTGAATTAGATTTAAGTACTTAAACATCAGGACTTTTCTTTCTTCCTTTCTTTCTTTCTTTCTTTTCTTTTCTTTTTTTTTTTTTTTTTAAGATTTTATTATTTTTAGAGGGAGGGGAAGGGAGAGAGGAAGAAAGGGAGAGAAACATCAGTGTACAGTATGATTGCCTTTTGTATGCTTCCAGGTGGGGACCTGGCTGGAGACCTGGCCTGCAACCCAGGCATATGCTCTGACTGGGAATCAAACCAGTGACTTTTTGGTTTGCAGGCTGGCACTCAATCTACTGAGCCACACCAGCCAGGGCACAGACATTTTTTAAATCCTCACTTGAGGATATGTTTATTGATTTGAGAGACAATGAGAGAGAGAGAGACATTGATATGAGAGAGAAACATCAATCTGTCGCCTCTTGTTTGTGCCCTGACTGGGGTCAATCCCTCAAACTTTTGATGGACAGGATGACGCTCCAACCAACTGAGCAACCCACCCAGGTCAAAAGTCAGGAGGTTTTAAGTAAAACTCCAGCTTTTCAAATTGTCAGTTCTGGCACTGCTGGGCTTGTGTTTCCATGGGGCAGGAGGTGAAAGCTGCTAAGGAACGCTGGCCTCTTATGTAGGGTATGCCATCTCCTCTTGAGTACCAGCCTCGTGGGGGTGATGTGTGGTACCTGTCCTACTCCTAAGTGATCGTTTTATTCTCTGAAATATGTAGTTTTAAATGTTTGCCTTCAGAGTGATCTATGTTTAACGTGATGCCATATTCCTAACATAAATGCAGAAGTTATTTATGTCCCATGAAAGCAGTTCCAGAGTTCTGTCCTACTTCATAGTTTTGTTACTAGTACTATTAATAATAATAACAAATAGTTAATGTCTACTAAGTTTGTGCCTGGGAGAATTCTGAGGGCTTCTATAGAGACTAACTGGAATAATGCTCCAAACAGTCTCTTATAATGTAAGCTCCATGAGGACAGGGCCTCCCTTTTTAAACCAGTGGTTCTTAAACTTCAGCATGTATCACACTTGTTAAAACACAGGTTACCAGGTACCAATCCCAGAGTTCCACTGGGTAGATCTGAGAAGGAACTCTAAAATGTGCATTTCTATCAGGATCCAGGTGTTGCTGATGCTGCTGGGCTAGTGACCGCACCTGATCTCAACACTGCTGTATCTGTAGTGCTTAACATGTAGCAGGTATTTAGCAAATACTTGCTAAAAGAATGGGCAGATGCTGTATCAGGTAGATGCTTTTACCCTAGTAATTGGTGAGGAAACTAAGTAACTCGGCTAAAGTCATTAATATTAGAATAGGGTGTTAGTACCTATACTTACATCATAGCCTTGTGTTGAGGATTAACTAGGATAATGAATGTAAAATTTCTTGGTATGAATTAAGTGTTCAACATATGTTAGCTATTTTTATTCTACTGTGGGACATTATCCCTCTGCCCATTTAACATATATAAAGTTGAGCATACTTACCAAGCAATTCCATGTAAGCTTCTGAGTTGCTCCACATTGAAACATGGTCACAAGGTTACCCTGGCTCTTCATTCTCTTTCTAAAACACACTCAGCAAAGCACAGCATATCTGTCCTGACGGCTCACAGCCACCAGGCCACTATATATATTCTTTCTTTCTTCTACCATGGAACTGGTTTTCCAAGAGAGATTGTGTTGTTTCCAACCTATTTATTTTGGTTCTGGTTATGACTATAATTTAATTGAACATTAGGCAAACCTAGAGAACATGAATTTAAAAAGTAATTGATATCCCTACAAAAACAAAATTGAATGCTTAGGAGAAACTCTGGAAGGTGAGTAGCTGTATGAGGAGCCTATGAAAGAATAAGAAAAATCACAAAATATTTTAAAATTCTGCATTCATGTTTTTGATGATTTCTTTAAAGTTTTAGCTTAAAATTAAAAGTAATAGAACTTGGAAGTTACTCTTGATCCATCATGACTGTGAAAAGAAGAAACAAGAGCATTCACAGGGACCCTGTATACCAAAGATGGACAGACTACAGCTTGGGGTCAGAACTTGACCATGATGTGTATTTGTACAAATTGTGAGCTAAAAACTGTTACATTTTTAAAGAGCTACAAAATCAAGCAAAAGAAGGAGAAAAAGATGGAGCAGAGGAAGAAGAAGAGGAGGAAGCTGAGGAAGAAAGGGAAAAGAAGGAAGAGGAAAAGGAAAAGAAACAGTAGAAAACAGAGAAGTAAAAGCAGAGGGAAGAGGAGGAGAAGGAGAAAGAGGAGGAAGAAGGGCATCCATAGCAACAGCAGTGACCAAATTTATCCTTACAACCTAAAATATTTACTTTCTAGCCCTTTACAGAAAAAACTTGAGGACACATGTTATACAATGAAGAGGACTTTGTCTCACATTAGTAGTTTGCCTTCAGGATGTACATTTATTTACACTTTAAATTAAAGTATTCCAGGCATACACATCTCTCTTTAAAAGAAAGTGAGGCTCAGTTTTAATTGATTGTTTCCTATTACCTGACAAACTGTCTTGATCATGTTGGAAAATGAGTTTTCCACTCAGATGCACTCGAAAACTATTGCTCTCCCACTGTTCATTTACTTTCTTTACTTCAATTCTGTTCACCTCCCTTTAGTGACTGGATTCTTCCAAGGTTTTATTTCTGATCTACCATTTTTCATCATCAAGCCTCCTGATCAAAGTCTGATTCAATGGATTCTGATATTCCTTACTAATAATTGCAAACTCATTCAACCCTCCCCTAATGACATTTCAATTGACTCTATCGGGATGACATTGATTAATAAAATTATATAGGTTTCAGGCATAGAATTCTATAACCATATGCATATGGTATTGTCTGTTCATCATCCCAAGCCTCCTCCCACCACCATTTATCTTCTACTACTTCCTCCCACCCCACTTCTCTCTGGTAATCACCATACTGTTGTCTGTGTCTATGAATTTCTTGTTTTGTTTTGTTTTTGTCTTTTCCCCTTAACGCCTTTACTTTTTTTCACCCAGCACCTCAACCCCCCTCCCCTCTGATAGCTGTCAGTCTGTTCTCTGTATCTCTAAGTCTGTTTCCATTTTGTTTGTTTATTTTGTTCATTAGATACCTAATGACATTTTAAAGTATATTTATTCATTGGTTTTTCCATTATTGGATTGGTGTCCACTTGGTGCCTGGCAATGTTACATCTGACCTTTAGTCTGTTTTACCTCAGGGCCTCATTTTCATATCAAGTGGAACTAAGGAAAAACCCTGCATCTGCTTTTTCTCATCCCTGCAGCAGTCCTTTCCACAGCTAGTGTCCCTGCATGCATTGTTTGGGAGGGGAATTTAATTCTTTTCTGAATTGCTTTGTTTGATGTAAGTATGACTTCATTCATAGGAATCCTGGCCAGATGAGGCTGTAGGAAAAGGTAAGCGTGTAAACTGTAACCTTCATACATTAGCCAATTTCCCCAAAATGTAGAGAGGTACTGGTGGGGCAAGTGTGTGTGTATGTGTGTGTGTGTGTGTGTGTGTGTGTGTGACACAGAATAACCTTAGGAAATAGTATTTTTTAAAAAGGCTTTTAACCTCCAAGGTAAAATAAAGGTGTACTATAAAGCCATATGGTAATACTTTACAACAGCTGGGCTGAGACAGTGCACTGCTAATTTGCACAGTTCTTTAATGTTTGTTAAATGTATTTCTTTTGCTCAGTGAAGTTCTGAGGGTTTACGTATTATTAATTGCTAATTCTGCCCCTGGTATTCCGATATTCACTGCTAATTATGTAAACCAGTATGCTAGAGTCTTAGTGAACCATTTTTCTTCTTCTCTGAGATATTTGATCAGAAGGAATTCCACCTCTGGAACAACTTGTATTAGGTTAGCCCCCTGGGAAAGTTCTAATTTACAAGATCCTTACTGAGAAAAAAAATCAAATCTGTTTCAAAGAGATTACATTATAAATGTAAACTTCCTAATGAGCTTGAGTGAAATGCTGTAGGCTACAACTGGTGAACTTTGAAAGTTCTTACCCTTTTCCTTTTCCTATATATATATTTTATGTAATCTGTACCCTAAGCCCTATAAAGAGACCAGCTGTTACAATGAACTGATGCTTGTATCCAAACCTTACCTTTTCTCTGATATAGGTGATCCTTCCCTTTTTATGCTTTTCATTAAAAGAAATGTTTACCACTAATAAAAACAGCTAACACAGGACTGATTTTATACCAGATGCCAGGCTAAACCCTTTGGCATAATGTACCTCATCTTATCTTATGACAAGTTAAGAAGCTTGTCCAAGATCTCTCAACTATAATTTCATTTTTAAAATGTAGCACTTGAGCTTGCTAAAAATTGGGATGGTAAAAGAAATAACCCAAGCATGAGGAAATCGGATGTAGCAATTATTGATATTTTGATATTTTTTAAATGACAAATATTTCCATCACTTAGAAGTCAGTATCCTGACTTTGGTGTTCTTTCCCTTCCCTTTGCATATGAAACAATTGAAAATGTAGCACAATAAAGTGATTTATAGCTTCATCTATTTTACTTTTATTTTTTTTAGTGTTAGTCTAAGGATAATCTTTGAGTAATTAGTGACCATAATAACTATTTTCAATTGATGGGCAGATGTTTTGTGCACACCTACGTAGCACATAACTAGCATATGAGTATATTCATATTTGCATGTGGCACTAAGCTTCCTGCAAAAGCCCTCAGTCTGCCTTTCAGGTGACCTGGGTCTAAGGTCCAAACTAATCACTGTTGCTGCATGTACATCCCTACATCCCTGGCCACGTCTCTTCATCTCTGTAGATTCCAATTTATGGAGAAGTAAGGAGGAAGGGTTAGGTTTTGCCATCTCCAAGGTCACTTACAGCTCCAGGATTCTATAAAATGTTTAATTTAAATTTTCAACAATCTTAGTTGTGTGCCCAAATAGGAACACCTTTTGAAGTCTGACGTTTAGCTCTTTGCCGTTTGGTTTCTTGCCATCTGTTTCTTCCCATTTGATTTCATCTAGCTGCTCTATCCTTTATCTCTTTACTTTTCTCGAACCACAACAGCTCAGCACAGCAACGTCTCTAAACAGAGCATCTCTAATATAGGCAGTCCGTATAAAGGAGAGTTGATTTCAAGGAGAAAAGTGGTTTCCCACTGCTTGGTAGAAATAGAAAGACGGAGAAGGGAGGAACCTGCAAGCAATCATTCCTTGATGGATCTCCAACTCTCTCTTCCTCCACCTCTTTGGCTCTCTTCAGTGAATAAGTAAACCAGGCCAAACCCATTTGCTGCTCCTTCTTTGTCCAAATTTCAAATGTTGGATATCTCTGCCACTTCACCCCTTTCCTGCCCTCAGTGTGGACCTTAAAAGAAAATGCTAATGACCCCTGTGAGCCCCTATCTGCTGTCCTGCCACAGGCCTGGACACAACTTTGAGCCTTTGTCATTCTGTCTAAAGGACACCTTCCAGGCCAACATTGTGAGAAATGAATAAGCTATTATGGTAGTCACAAGTTTCTGGGTACATCCTAGATGTTTAGAAATTGGAGATTAAATTCTCAAAACATAGTACTGATCACCATGGGTGTTAGAAGTTAATGTTATTCATGATCTATTTCAAGGGACAGAAGGAAGGGGAGACTCAGAAGGAGGGTGATAATGGAAAAGAGAGAAAGAATGAGAAAGATAATGAGCACACAGATCACTGAAATATTATTGAGCAACAGTTGGAAGTTCTCGTATTTCTCTATCCTTCCTTATCGAAGTGTGGTCTCTGAGGGTTTTTCTCAAATGAGCATTGGCAGTATTTTATTTGGCATTCATGAGTTTTGCTTTTTTATTTTATTATTTTATTTTATTTTATTTTATTTTATTTTATTTGCAACCTTATAGTTACTGTCTGAATAGGGCCTAAAACTGGATAAATCCTTGCAGGAATGGATAGAACCATGTGGAATGAAGAGGTGCTCATTTAGGGAGGTGAAATGTATATTCTGAAATGTTGATTATTGGGAAATATAAAGACACCTCCAGCATAACCTCTTTAAAGAGCCACTGCCCCTGGCTTTCTTGAACACACTCCAATAATATGCGGCAGAAAGTAACAAATCAAAGGGCCTGACCTGCTCTCTCGGTTGTTTGGACCTGGCTAGCCCTGACTCTTGCTTCCTTCCCCCACCTTCCCCCCGACCGAGTGCCACCCCCTTTCTGTTAGTGAGTAGCATAACTCTACCCTGAAGATTTCTGAAACGGACATGGGAAACATCTTCTCTCCTCCTCCTTCTTCTGCATTCACTATCATTATTATTAATCGAATCTGATAGAGGAAACTGGGTTTGTCAAAGAGCTGATGTGAGGATTTCTCTGTGGGGCTAGCTGAGCTTTGCTGAGAATGGAGTTTGCAAAGCCTGTGGTAGGGAAGGAGCTAGCCCAGGCCTGACATCTGGGGCTGGTGAACTGAAGAAGGGGCAGTTCAAGTAGGGGGAGCGGGAGAAACTAGTGCTGAGCATCATGTGGGAGGAATGGTTAGAGCTCAGTGACCTTGTGGTTGGCAGTGGGAAGAAAAGACTTGGCACGGAAAAACGTCTGTTTTTTCAAGTGAAGTGCCAATGGGCTGTGGGATGTTACCTACCCACCCCTAGCCACAAACCCATAAAATTTCAAAAATAATACACTAAATGTGCTTGGATTTCTTATGAGAGACAGTGAAGGAAATTGTGTTTTGGGTCAAGGTTGGCACTGGTCAAAACAGAGCCAAAAAATAGAAGGGAGCAGTTGAGATCAGGTGTTACTGTTGTTCTGAGGCTTAGATTTTCCGTGGATTTTGAAGGACACTGTGTGCCCTTCTATCAGTTTCAGAAGTTCTCCACCATCTCCACCCACAGCATAGGCACTGGGTTCAGATAAGAAAATGGTAGCATCTCAGGTTAATATGAAGAGTGTCCAAGTGCACAAGATGTAGGCATTGATCAATATTAACAAATACTTGGTCAAGTACATCAATTTCCCTCACTCTGAATACATCTCAGTTGTATGTTATAACCACAGGAGTCAATCTGCACTTGTCTCACCAGTTGCGTTATTTTCAGCAGAAAACTCAAGAAGCTATGAAATCCTACATCGTTCAAAGTTTGCCAGAAATTCCTCATTGCTGCGACAGCCATTCTCAAAGTCCTCACTTTCTTCATGATCCTAGTTTAAACGAAACACAAACTGTTTTGTTGAAATGGATTTCAGACACAAAGGAAAACTATTTCTGATCCCTGCCGTCAGGTGAAAAAATGTCGCTGGCGCTCGGTCCCGGGTCCTACTGCGGTGTTCTGAGAGCCGCCCGCTCACACAATGCTCCCGGCCCGCCCTGGTGCAGGGCAGATCTGGCGGCTGGCTGGAAATAACCATTTTTTAATAATGCAGATCATCCCAGGAGCTCGTGGGAAATCACTCTAAATATTGCCCTTGGACTTTAGTATAGAAATATAGCAAAGGGAAATTGTCCCTGCGATGCTCAAGGGTTACAATAATATGGAAAAACCAACTCCGTTCAAATAATTTATTGTCTCTGCCATGCTTTCGGCCCAACACAGCTTAAGCTGTCATTCACCGAAGGGCTATTTATACAGTCTGAAATTCCAAAGGATTCCTGGATTTGTGTTCTTCTACACTCTTTAAATGATGCATAATAAGGTCCTCTACAGAGGCCTTTTGTAACGAATGTGGAGCTATTCAGCTTGCGCCCCATCAAAGAGAATGGAAGAACAGTAACTGGCTGTTTGAAATTTTATATTATAGAAACTATACCCTGCCACCACTTGAATGTGTTAGCATCTTTAAAATAAACTTTATCCCCAGACAAAACCAAATAAATCCTTGTATTCTTGACATTTCACTGCAGAGGCCACTGGGAGGTGTAAACAGAAGTCCTGAGGAAATGAGGAAGTAGTTTTCCTAGAGGGCCATTCTGGAGCAGATACGCTGGCTGTTGCTGACGGTGTTTTTTTTCCAAAGGTAGCCAGTTTTTCTTGGCTTCTTTGACCTAATTGTAATGCCCGCTTTCTAGCTGGGCATGGCAGTGCTGAGATTGGAGTTGCAGGGTTGTTATGCCAAATATATGTGAGACATCTCTAACCAGATATCCTGCAGGAATCCCAGCCCAACACGTTCAAACTCTTGCCTCCAACCACCATGCACAAGTACCTGTTATTTCTCCTCCTTCCTTGTCTTAGCAATGTGGCATATGATTTACCCAAACATTCCCACATAAACATGGGAGTATAATGTGGGGGACAATAAGAGAAGAGAGAGAGATACTTGGGGACGGTTGGGGCACAGTCACCAGGTAATTAAAAAGTATGGCTCTAAGAAGATCAGTGGACTATATCAATGCCAATGTCTTAGTTGCAATATTGTATGTCAGTTTTGGGTATGAGTTATATAGAATTGCTCTGTATTAGCTCTTAAAACTACATGTGAATCTACAATTATCTCATAATAAGCAGTTAGAGAAACAAAACAAAAACACATGTCTCTTGATTCAGGTATACTGTAGAAAGGTAGGCCAACTGTACTCTTTTAAGCATACATTCATTCTACTTTCAGCATATGATAGACGCACACATAAAATATTATAGTGAACTTCAAAGATATTTTTCTTCTATTTTCCTAGTCCTTTGATTTTTTTTCCAGAGTTTTGAGCTATAAACCAGATAACTCAAACACCAGTCCTAGACTGCTGTTTGATATCCTTTACCAAAAAAATAGGCACATGGCTACTCTCTGAGGTGACCAATTTTTGCTGCTAACCTTGCACTTAGTGGATTTCTGCTTTTAATGTGTAGCTCTACCATTGAGAGAACTCGACTTCCTTTCCCAGAATGCAATATGATTTTTCTAATTATGTGTGACTCTTTTTATATCTCAGATTTCTCAGGGGATTCTGGAGCAGATTAAGGTGATTTTATTAAGATGGATTCTGCATTCTGATTAATGATCTGGCCCACAACTGCTGAAATAGTTTGTGACTGCTGGATTATGGTATTATCCCTAAGGCTATTCAAGGACCTCAGAATGGCAGGATATAGAGAGGAACAGTACTATTGCTTCTTTCTATGTAATGTTTGGGGATATGTTTTGTTCCAAACAGATGAAGAAATCAGGATAAAAGTCAATTTTACTGAAAAGAAACACTCAGCATATAAAATTGTGTCATACTCCCAGAAGTACATCTTGCTCCTCCACTATTTCTCAGCCTAATGCTTACTCAAAATAAATAAGCAGCCCTGGCTGGTGGCACAGTGGATAAGGCACTGGCCTGCAAACCCAAAGGTGGCTGGTTCAATTCCCCAGCCAGGGCACATAACCAGGTTGCAAGCCAGGTCTCCAGCCAGGTCCATGGCTGGAGGCGAGTGAAAGGCAACCACACATTGATGTCTCTCTCCCTCTCTGCCTCTTTCCCTACCCCTCTCTGAAAATAACAATAAATTTAAAAAAAAGAAAGAAATAAGCAAAACACCCTGCTAAAATTTTAATTACAGCCTATAAATTTCATAGTATTTAGAAAAGTGGATACTTTGGGGGAGCTCTTGGCCTGTCAGTTCAATGTCCATCTATGTTGTTGGACATGGAATGCAATCACTTTTGGTCATTTTAGCAGAAATCAAGATGTGATCCAAAAATAGATGAAACATATAAGAAAAACTTTTCTTCTTTCTGTTGATTCAAGCCAGTTAGTATTTGCTTGCATCTAATGCTTTGATTTTCTCTATTCATTTTACACAAGCAGATATTTTTAGCCCCTGGAAAACTTAATCTGTAATCAATTATATTTAACAAGTTAACTCAATTTTGAATGATATGATATAAATGAAGATTAAAGCTAATTTAAGGCAGCATTTCTTTACTACTGTATAAATTAGCATTGGAAAAGTCAGAAGGAACTGTGTTTTTGATTAAGGTTTGGTTTAGGCTGAAGAGCTTCAATAAGATAATTTTTATAAAACTCTGAATTGGAGCCAATACCTGCTAAAAGATAACAGGATATATTAAAGCCATATTACCATTTTTTAAACCAAGTTAAAAAATGAAGTCCTTGAAAAACTTTTATCAGGAATCAAACAGTGTATGTGCTATAATGCCCATCTGCCTCATTTCAGGCATCCCGTATTGTTCCCTACCCTGCTATCATTACTGCTGCCTACTGTAGCCAGTAGTACTGGTTCCTGCCTAGCATCCACTGTGTACAATTGGCACTTTGCCTTAAAATCCCTGATAGGAGTCCTGGCTGGTGGCACAGTGAATAAGGCACTGACCTGCGAACCCAAAGGTCTCTGGTTCGATTCCCAACCAGAGCACTTAACCAGATTGCAAGCCAGGTCTCCAGCCAGGTCTGTAGCTGGAGGCAGGTGAAAGGCAACCATACATTGATGCTTCTCTCCCTTTCTTCCTCCCTCCCTGCCCTTCTCTCTGAAAATAATAAATAAAATGTTTTTAAATAAATAAATTAATTAAAATATATATACCTAAAAATTAGTCTTTAATTAAACAGCAGTCTTCTGAAATATCAGTGCCAACATTGCAAACAATGTTAACACATGAAAGAAAAAATAGATTTGTTTTAAAATATCTCTCTTCATATTATGAGTAATTTGAATATTGTCCTTATTCTTGTTTTAATTGCAAGATAGTATTATACTGTATCTTACATAGCTATATTATTATGAATCTAGCAATAAATAAGAGATTAGGAATTCTAAGCCATGATATATGATAACCTGCATCTCAAGCATCATGTCTCCAATAATCTTAAATTTCATATATATAACCAGGTATCATGTCTTTAAGGAAGATAAGGAAAAAAAAATTAGATCACCTCAAACAGTAAAAACTGATGCAGGGTTCTTGGGGTTTACTTGTGAAGAAAAAACTCATTTAGAGTACCTCAAGCAGTCAATTTTGTACTTTTTTCCACTCCTGGAATCATATTTATTTTAATGTTAAAATTATGAAGTAATTGCTTAAAACTTGCCAACATGAAGAACTGGATCACTTTGCCTACCCACTTTTTTAGCTTAAATTATCAAAATGATATATATCTTCAATGTCTTATTTTGTGATTTACTAAAACCAATTTAGTCTCCTACATAACTACAATACAACCATCAAAATCAGTATATTAACATTGATCTACTACTATCAACTCATTCACAGTCCCCACTCAAGTTTTACTAATTGCTCCTTTATAGCAAAGGGTTCAGGTCCCAATCATGGGTTGCAGTTAGGCGTTATGTCTCTAATCTCCTTCATTGTATAATGGTTCCAGATTCTGTCCTTGATTTTCATGACCTTCATATTTTTAAGACAACTGGCTACATATTTTGTAGTATGTTCCTCACTTTGGGTCCTTCTGAAGTGATGGCATGGTTAGATTCAGGTTATACATTCACCAGAACTATCACAGAAATGATACTAGAGACCTCTTCTATCATACCAGCGTGTAGCTCACAATTTCCATGGGTTCCCTTACTGATGCTATTAGCTGACTCCTTCACAAGCTGACTCCTCCTCATACTAGTCTTCCCCTCTTCCCCTAGTGCATGTGGACTTCTCCTCCAGCTCTGGTGGATGCCCACACTGGGTCACCCCCCACACCGGGTTACTCCCCACACCATGTCTTCTTCTCCTGACTTGTTCTGTCCTGCTAATGACTATAGAACTGAATTTGCAGGAAAGGCAGGGGGAGAAACAAGATGGCAAAGCAATGCAAGAGAAGGGGGAGAGAAATCTTCTTTAACTTCATAGATAATATATATCCACAGCCTTTCATTTAATAAATTGAGATATATAGAATTCAGCTTTCTGATTCTCTATATAAATGGCTTAGATTTCATCACTCTTATCCCTCTTTCAAGAAAAAAGCTGAAAAACTGAAAGTCAGCCACTTTTTAATTCCATCAGAGAATTGAGGTCACTGGGTAAACTACCACCCGCAACACTAGGGACAGCCAGAGAAGTCATTTTACTGGAAGCAGAAGGTACCCCCGGAGCCAGCACTGGGTAGAAATATGTAAAGGATAGTTGACTAAATGCTGGCATCTAGCTTGAGAGATTTGGGCTTCCTGGAGCCTGGCTTTAGGGGGCCCAGTTTTACCTCCAGAAGCCCCATTCTGTTCTTGTCTCTGGTTCCTGCAGGAAGAGAAGAAAAGTAATTCATGTGGAAAAACACCCAGGTCACCTGTTCTCCTTAACACAGAGGCCTGCCCTCAAGGGAGACTGGTTTACCAGAGACTAACCAAGTCCAAGTTTAACCATCATCTAACTGAGCTACAAAAGATCCCGAATATCTGTCATCATATGTACCGAATAAGAACAAAGTGTCTTGCTTACTGTAGCTTTACAGTTAAACTTGAAACCAATTTTAGTCCTTCACTTTGCTCTATAAATGTGAAAAAAATGAATATAGACAGATCTTAAGCCGTTCCCAAAAGTTAAGTTACAGTGGGTCATACGCATAAATGTCAAACTATACAATTTGTAAAACTGAAGAAAATCTAGGTGATTTTGTGTTTGTCAGTTACTTTTAAAAAGAGTATCAAAGACATAATCCACATTGCAGAAGCTTTGATGATTTCAACTTGTTAGTTATTCTGGATTAGGTCTAAATGAGAAGGAAAAAATCCTAAACTGACATCTCCACTGACACCCGATAAGCAAATAGCAAAAACACCAGTTTCTACATTATACTAGACTTGCTTTTTTTATGCCTATTCATGCTGTATCCTTATGGTATGTGCTGCATAGCTTTCCCTGAGGATTATTTTATTCTCAAATTAATTGAAAACCCTAATTTCTCTTTATAAAATAAGGACACAATGCTAACCATTTAATAGTACATAGATTCTATCCACTTCCCTTCTGTATTTTACCTTGATTAATTTTGCTTTGTCCCTGGCAGTATAACATTTCTATGTATACTCCCCATATTGTAAAGATTAACTGCTGGAAAAGGAAACTAGAGAAATTGAGGATTGAGAAGCCTCCTCAGTATAATCTGGATTAATATTCCTCAATGCCTGGGAGACAATACAAGCACAATGAACTGATCTTGAGAAGATATAACTTCCCAGATACCATGACTTTCACTGCTGACAACACCTAGTGCATGACTTAACCATGATGCCTCAAGAAATTGGATCCACAGCCTCTGATTTTATCCTTGCTGGAATGAATTCTAAGTATTCCCTGCTGCTCTGTATTTTTGGCTCCCGAACCAAACCCCACAGCAGGTGCTTCTGATTACAGCTAGCTTTATGGCTGCATCCTAGCTTCAAAGGTCTGAAAAAGCAGGTATCTGATGTCTGCAGTGAGGAAAAAATGTCAAATATTCATAGCATTTGTCAAGGTCCCTATTACAAAACAGCTCTCTAGTGTGAATGTATCATCCCAGGTGGCTTATGACCGGTGTGGTATGAAGCACAATTAGTCATCTTCATCTGGACAGAGTACATACATTAATGCACATACATGAATACTTCTCAGATGTACATCAAAGGGTTGGTTCATAATTAAGCTCTTGGTTAACTATAAGCCTAAAACTTTTTCACCTTTTACTTTTGTTTATGCATGTGTTCTCCAGCCTATACTTGTGCAATTGTGTTTTAATTTTTTTAAACCAAATATAGAACCTTTATTTATTCCTGTTGAATTTCACTTTGTTGGTCTTGGATCATCTTTGCAACTTTGAGCAATCCTTTTGAATATTGTTTCTGTCATTCATCACAGTAACTCACACTCCACAGCTTTGTGTCAGGCACAAAATGGATAAACATGCTTTTTTGTCTTCATCCAAATCACTGATTTAAAAAATGTTGAAAAGAGTATAAAGCATTGTGGAATACCACAGAATACTTTCATCTAGGATGGCATCTAACCATTATTTAATTTGGTACACTATGTTGACCAAACTTAATTTATCTAATTACATTATAAACATGTTCATTCTTTTAGTTTGAGTCATGATAATGATGAAAAGGCACCAATGAAAGGTATTTAAAGCAAAAATCCTTTATAGTCTGAACATTATACAGTCAGGAAGTGGGGTGTTAGCATTGATTCTTGGGGATATCCAAGAATCAACAATAACATGTTCACCAATGTGTATAAAACATGATTCTCAAAAAATACAATTAAAGAAACCTACATCACTCTCACTTGTATATTGAAGATATTTTAATGTTGTATCACTATGAATCTCAAAATGTATTAGAATAGGGGACAGCAAGCATTTTCTGTGATAGAGAAGATAATAAATATTTTAGACTTTGCAACCCATATGGCTTCTATAGCAACTTTGCCCTCATAGCACAAAGCAGCCATAAACAAAACATAAAGAAACGGGCATTATTGTGTTCCAATAAAACTTTATAAAACATGTGGCTAAATTTGTCCCACAGGCTATATAGCTTGTCTATCCATCTTTTTTCAAGGCAGCATGTGGAAATGTAGATTTGCATATGAATGATGATATAATCTTCCCAAATGTCAGATATAGTTAATACTTTAGAAATTTAGTGCACTAGATCCTTAGGAGCAAAACTGCCCTGTTCACGTTGGAACCTCAGTAGCTAAGTATGTACTAGTACTTGGTTGTTGTTCAATAATATTTTTCTCAGGTTCTGAATAAAAACCTTTACAGTGCCTAGTCACACTCAAATTCATTAAGTTGATGGTCAATCACTGTACATAGATGTATGAATATGCTATTTAAAATTGAGTTACCATTCATAGTGGATGCCCAGTTTTTCCCTCAAGAATGAGGGGTTTTATCCCAAATTCTGGGAGCCTGCCTACATTTGATGAGAAATAAAACACCCTGGGAGATTACTTGCGTTTATGAGGATCATCTCTCTAAACTCCACACATCCTTTCCAGGATGTTCTATATCCAGTGACTGGATCATGGGAGGCTAGGGCCCGCCCTTTCTCCAAACACAGGACAACCCTGTAGGTCATTAGCTACACAGCTTCTGGATGTTACCTTCATTGAGACTGAGTTTAAGCTAATCTTTCTCTGTTCTCAATCCTTCTTTCTCTTTCCCTAGTGTCAATTCGAAAGTAGTCCCAAGTAAACTCCCTATACTTCAGCTCTGCCACAGAATCTGCTTTTAGTGAATGTAACCTGAAACAGTATTTAGTCTAATTATGACAATAGACATGTTAATGATATCCAATCAAGTTTTACCTGCCTCAGTTGATCTTATGCATGGGCTAATCTTATGGAATATGATTTTGAATGCTGGTCTGCTTATTAGAAGTCAATGTGGACTTATTTTGTCTTTCTAAATCAATGAGGCTCATCCACTATTAGAGATGAGACAAATGAAAAGGAAATAAATGCTTCCTAACAAATAGGAAGTGCCCAGTAGATGGTTAGGAAAACTCAGAGTAGAGAATCAATAGTTGTGGCATAAGACAATCTTGGAACAATCATTGAAGGGAACAATGAAGGTGCACTTAAAGGAAATGCTATTTTTCCCCCCAATTTTTTATTTTCTCCCAAATTATTTAAAAGTCATAAAATAGCTGTGGCTGTGGTTGAAATCAGGAAGGAAAATAAAAAGAAGAGAATTTAGAGAATGAACTTTATTTTTAAGATTTTATATATTTATTTTTAGGATGAGGGGAAAGGAGGGAGAAAGAGAGGGAGAGAAATGTCAATGTATTGACTCTTGCACACCCCCAATTGGGGACCTGGCTTGCAACCCAGGCATGTGCCCTGACTGGGGATTGAACCTACAACCCTTTGATTCATAGGCCAGTGCTCAATCCACTGAAACACACCAGCCAGGGCAAGAATGAACTTTTATTTAGCACTATCCATTGCTAGTGATCCTGTGTAGCATTTTACCTGTGTTGATAACTATATAAGAAGTAAGTTAGTCTGATTACCATTTTATAGTTAGTGAGGCAACTGAGACTCAGGGAGGTTAAACAGCTAACTGAAGGGCACACAACTATTCCATAGTGGACTGTGAGACTCTAATCCAATTCATTCTGATTCTTGATTTTTTTTCTCTTTATACTGCATTGAAATATGCAGATAGAACTAAAAGAAAGTAACTTCTATACTTTTTTTTAAAAAATTGCAGCATAGTAAAGATGCTTGATATGTATTTTCTTCAGAAGCAGAAACCTGACAAACATTACTAAATTTATATTCAGAGCTAGCACTAGCAATAAAGTATTATGTGCATTTGGACTGGGTAAGCTGTGACTATTCTGAACTTTGTCCAAGATATGTTTGCATCCATCCAACTTACATCATTTACATTTTAAAACCAGAATCATTCCCATGTGGCAGTGTTTCTAGAAAAATACATTCTTTAGCAATTATAAATTTGTGAACTGCAGGCCTTTTGCATATTCAAAGATTATCTCTTAAATGTTGCTTCTCTATTCAAACAAAACCTGTAATTACAGCATGAAAACATGAGTAGAATACAGGTTAAGAAAGGAAGGGGTTGGGAAGAACATTGCTAATGAGCGAGGGCCAAATGTATGTAACCCAATATTAAACTGGAAGTTTCCATTTAGGTACTAGATACAGTCAAAACTGATTCCAAAGACAGGTTACAAGAATTAATCATGAACAAAATAAAATAACAAACAAAATAGAAACATACCCATAGACACAGAGAACAGACTGACAGCTATCAGATGGAAGAAACGTTAGGGACTAGATGAAAAATGTGAAAAAATTAAGAAAAATAATTATAGACACAGACAATATATGGTGATTATCAGAGGAAAAGGGTATGTGGGGGAGGTAGAAGAGGGTAAAAGGGGGATAAATGGTGATGGAAGGAGACTTGACTTGGGATGGTGAACACATACTACAATATACAGATGATATGGTATAGAATTGTACACCTGAAACCTATATAATTTAATTAACCAATGTCACCCCAACGAATTCAATAAATAGAAACACAAAAACCCATGACACACCTTTAAAAACTCATATGCATGAAGACATTTAAAAAGTAGGGTGATTGGTGAAGAGACTTTCTTTAGAGAGAGCTGTTATGAGTACTACTCTCTAAAATGTAAGGTGGGAGTAATTCTCCCTTCATGTAGATGAAAGAGAGGGCTATTTGTGGTACCACTCGGAGAGCCTCCTGGGTCTCCTGAAGTGAGTTATAGGACTACCTGCTGCATGCCTGGAAAAATTGGGGGAGAAAAATCTACCCAGTCATTTGATGGCAGTGTGCGGAAGGAGTATACTCTGTTGTGTTTGGGCCATGCTTTCTGTTTGTACAGGCAAAGAATGCCTGAGTGTTTCCTGAGGACCAGAAGCAGTGCATAATTTTAGCCCATCTTAGAGCTAGTCCAATAGGGCCACCTAGAGGGAAGCTGAAAGCAGAGAGTTCTGCAGAGTTGAGGATCAAGTGAATGAAATGGCCAAGAAGCCTACAGCTGAGTAACAGAGATCCTGGTAGAACCCATGAGCACATCCCATGAGAAAAGTGGTCTGCTTTCAATATCCTTCTTGCCACTCTTCAATCCCAACTCAGGATGGACCTGAAATAACAGCTAAGGGGGTGGCAGAGGGTTACAGAAAAGGGAGACAAACCCAATTATATTGCCCACCCCACACTTTTTTTCCCATGCAGCTAGCTTGCAGGGGACCATCACTGGGAGAAAGCAAAGAAGTCTTATCTTTGCAGGGAAATTGAGTATGGATTAATAGATCTGATATTCACACTGCTTAATTTATATTGTTTAGGTGTATATAGGTGACTATGCAGGACTACATAGGACCTACCTAGGTTTCCCTCCAAGGTGACAACCATGGAAAAAAGAGTCAAAAAACAATCAAAAATAAAAATAAACATGCTTTTTAAAAATTACACTTCATTCATCTTTCTTGGTCAATATTTTAGGTACATACACAGGGTGGGGCAAAAGTAGGTTTACAGATTGTATGAAAAAAATACAATAATTAATAATACAGTAATAAACTCTTTTTCATGTGCTCACAACTGCAAACCTACTTTTGCACCACCCTGTCTTTGTATGATCACGGTAATTTCAGGGAGTTCAGCAGGATGAGCTTAGATAGGGAAATTGATAGGATTAGAAATTAATTTAGTAGAGAACCATGAATGTCAGGCTCAGGGAGGTGGACTTTATTACATGGGAAGTGGAAACTCACTGAATGTTGGGGCACAATTGATAACATGATAGTGGTGACATGTGCTGATTCTAGGTGGAAGCTTGGTAATGCAAAGGCAATAAAAAATCTTTGGAAATGTTAAATATGTGAATAAATAAATTTGTTTTGTTTAAGACAACAGCAATAATCCCTTCTAAGGTTTATGTGAAATTAAAACACATGACAATAATAGCACAAAAAAGATAAGACATTGACATATGATAAGTCCCTATTTTGTTCTGGAGATTTTTAGACTACAAATTAAGAGAGACTGCAATTATTCCAAGATATGTATTGAAATCTCTAGAGTAACAACAAACAAAATAAAAATAAAACAATGTACCATTAAAACCATGATAAAGGGGGAATTGGAAGACTAGAGACATTGAATATTCTAAATAAGGTAAGACCCACCAAAAGAAAGTGGAGCAATAGTGGGGCACTGTCACATGTGCATGAGAGGCTGGCCCACCACACACACACACACAAAGTGTGGAGCAGTATCCATACAGAGGGCTGTTCTATGGGGAATGTATTGTTCAGGGCTTCTACTGAGGAGGGTGCAGAACTAGCCAAATACAGTTGTGCATGTGCACAAAACTGCCCCATGCAGAGAAAGAGTGGAGCTAGTACAGTATTGAGATGCAAGCCCTACCCTCACTCTACTATGAAAACAATTAAAGCAACACGCCATGCCAAGGGCACACTTAGCAGCCCCATCTACTGTAGGCAGCCCCAACTGCATTAAAAAGGCAAGGAAGTATACACACCAGGTTGCCCCACCCCAGATCCCACCCCCTTAGGCCAGGTGACACATCAGGTACCATACACGCCTGCCCCAACTACAGTTGGCCTGCCAAAACTAGTCAACAGTTTACACAGAGACCACTTTTTCAGGACTGGGAAAGATAACTATTTCATTCAACTCACAGAATCAGAAAGCCAGACACAATGGAGAAACCAAAGGATATGTATGACCCAAAGAAAAGAACAAGGAAAAGCTCCAGAGGAAAACCCTACCTAAATAGAGGTAAGTAATTTGCCTGAAAAAATTCCAAGAAATGGTAATAAGGATGCTCAAGAAACTTGAGAATAAAATAGAAAGACTCAGAGCACTTTGACAAAGAGATAAAAAATGTAATAAAGGACCAATCAGAGATGAATAATACAATAACTGAAATAAAGAATACATTATAAGGAATTGACAACAGATCAGTTAATATAGAGGAGCAGCTTGACAATTAGAAGACAGAGTAGTAGAAATTACCCAATAGAAGAGCAAAATGAAAAAAGATTGTGAAAAAATAAGGAGAATGATAGTATAAGATATCTGGATAACATCAAGCACCCCAAAATTTACATTATACTAATTTCAAAAGGAGAAGAAGGAGAGAAGGGTATAGAAAGAATCTTTGAAGAAGTAATGGCTGAAAACTTTCGTAAACTGGGGATGGAAAGAAATATTCAATTCCTGGATGCATAGAGAGTTCCAAACCAGATGAATCCAAAGTGACCCACACCAAGACATATTGTAATTAAAATGGTAAAGTTGAGTATTAAAAGATAATTTTAAAGGCAGCAAGAATGAAACAGCAAGTGAAATACTATAAGGCTATCAGCTGATTTTTCAGAAGCAACTTTACAGGCCAGAAGGGAAAGGCAGGAAATATTTAAAGGGCCAGAAGGAAGGTATGTGAAGCCTAGAACACTATATTGGGCAAGGAGATCATTCAGATTTAAAGGAGAGATGAGGAGTTTCCCACATAAGCAAAATGTTAAGGAGTTCACAACCACTAAACTGGCCCTTCAAGAAATGTTGAAGAGTCTTCTCATGACCAAAAATAAGGAAATACATGGAAGAAAAAAATCCTTGTTAAAGGCAAAAATATACAATAATCACAGCAAGCCAACCACTTAATAAGCTAATATAAAAGTTGAAAGACAATAGTAGCAAAATTAAAATTGTAAATAATCAGGGATACACAAAACCAAAAATACAAAACATGATATCAAAACAAAGATTAGAGGCATTCATCAAAATGTCCTTTTAGAATGTGACTGAACTGAAATGCCTACTAGTTTAAAATAGACTGCTACAAGTTTAGATGGATATATATTAACCTAATGGCAACCATAAACCAAAAGCATGCAAAAAGTGAAGGAAAAGGAATCAAATCCAACACTGAAGAAAACCATCAGTCAAAAGGAAAAGAATGAAGAGAAAAAAGGAATGAAGAACAGCAAACAACAAAATAGCCATAAGCATATACATTAATAATTATTTTTTATTTTGTAATTTTTTAAGTATATTTGATTGATTATGCTGTTAGTTATCCCAATTTCTTTTCCCTTTGCTTCCCTCTGCCCAGGACCACCCTTAAGTCTAAATGGACTAAATGCTACAACCAAAAGACACAGGGTGGCAGAACAGATAAAAAGTGACCCGCATATGTGATACTTACATGAGACTCACTTTAGAGTAAAAGACACACACAGAGTAAAAAGCAAAATAAACATCATTATTGGCAAATAATGGAAATGATACACACACACACACACACACACACACATACACACACACATTGCATCTTCTGTTGTTTATTCCCACATCTGCTTTTTTATCTCTTTCTATGGTTTGCTTGTATAGAGATACTTTCTCCCATATTAATGCAAATATCTTAATGATGATGGCAAGAATTCTCCCCAGGAGCTGCTGGTTTCATTCTAGGGAAGATGGTTCTTCATTTTGTGGGGTTCTCTGACACTGGGCATTTACCACCCATGGCCTGGGCTGGGTCTGGTACAAACAGTCACAGGTTGGTATGGGTTTGGTGTTGTTGAGAATAACTCATCTAGAGCTGGGGTTGACAAACTCTAACCTTGTAAAAGGTCAGAGAGTAAAGCTTTTCAGCTTTGTACACCATAGGGTCTGTGTTGTTCCCACTCACATTGCTCCCATAAGGGTGCCGGCAGCTGTAGACAACATGGAAACAAACTAGTGTTATTGTATGGTAAAGTTCCAACAACACTTCACTTACGAATAGAGGAGACAGGCAGGGAATATTTTTTTGATGGGCCCCAGTGCTTTGACCCCTGCAGTAGATAGAAGATCAGGGCACTTAACTTTTCAATAACTGTTGCTCCCCACACATCAGGCTGTCCAAGACTTTCTGCATTTTACAAGGTTTGGCTTGCACCAATAGTATTTTCAGACATTCCTTACATTTAAGGTTCCATTTTATTACTCTTTTAAATTTCAATCGGTTCTAGTCTGGTGATAGAAAAACAGAATCTATGCAATTAAATTAGCAGAAGAAGGTGAAGTAATTTAAAAAAGAAATCTAATGTCACATCAGAGGATCACCATTTTCTGCTTAATAGTTACAAATGTGGTCTGCAATACCCACCCCCCAAATGTGCATAGCACCTTTTACAGACCTGCAGCTAATAAACATAAACCCTGCATTCCAAGTCCTTGTATCTGTATTGTGAACATGGATCAAGTACAGAATTACCTGGAGAAATTCAAATAAAATCGAAGGCCTCTGGGTCATGGCAATGGTGCACTTCCTTGCCCCAGGAGAAAGCAAGAACTCACTTCTTCCAGTCACATTGGCTAGGTGGGAATTTACTCCAGCTTTTATATTCCTGTGCTCCTTTGGAACATGATTTTTAACATCGTATTAAATGTATCCCTAGAGTTGAAAAATCTTAAGTCCCAAAGGTTAATTATAAACAGAGTTGTCCGTGGTAGAAAATATCTTTCACTCCAATTGTGAAAAAAAAAAAAAAAAAAAGGTACATAATAGAGTAATAAAGCTCTGTGGAAAAACAAATAAAGGTCAGCTGCCTTTTCCTCATCTCTCGGGAAAGAGTACAACTCTGTTAGAAAACAGGCTTGGGGCTATGATGCCTGGTTGGCCTCATGTGATCATGACTTCTTACTGTGCTCCTGTGAAATGACTTTCTGTCTCAGGTGATGGCTTTGCAGGAGGATTGCCTGAAACTCAGAGGTTTCGAGAGGCATTATTAGCTGTTTTATTTAAAAGAGTTCTTTGTAATCTTCCAAAGCGCATTGTTAAAATATCTATGTCTTATGATTCCTCTTTCCACTCCAGGTTCAGTTTTCTAAGTACTAAGCGGATATACTATATAGTTTTCATTTCATAAAATATTTATTCTGGGGAACGAGAGAAGGGACAAGTGAACAATAGTTAATTTCAAGGCTAGATGGATTTTCTTTTGGCTGCAAGCAATTGCTCTTTATGGGTTCATGGTTTCTGGGGAACTTGGCTGCAGTATAGGTTTTGTTTCTCAAAACTATTTCTATAGTCTTGATGCACACATGTGTGAAACATTATAAGAAGACGTCTCCTTTGGGGATGGGAAACAGAAGAATTACCAAGGAGAATGGAAAATGGGGTTCCGGGTGGTGAGATCTGAACTATATCACCAGCCTGTGTCTTTCTGTTCTTTGGGCACCTGGGCATTTTTAGGAGGCCTCTCATCCATCCTGACACAACACAACCATGCTTAAGGTTGCATTTCTAATTGGATCACAGTTCTAAGGGCTGTGCCTACAAATGTAAGAAATCTGACTCAGATACCAATATATGTGCATATCTGATAGCTTTCTAAACCCTAAGGCTGGCTGCTTTTGTTGATATCTGAGAAATAGTCAGTTTGGAGCATTTCTCTTTTATTTATCTTAGTTTTGTAAAAGTCATTTGAAACAGGTGACAAATAATATCGGGAGATGGAGTCAGAAGTTAATTGCTCTCAGCATTCTCAGAAAAGGAGCTATATAAATGCAAAGCATTAATATTTTCATTCTGGAAACATATTTTCGCGTTAACCTCCATTCCCATGCCAACAGATAGCTTCCAAAAGGCTTGCAAATAGTTCATTATGGATCAGGCCTCTCGGCTGGGTACATGCGAAATAATTAAGCATGAAAAGAAACCAATGCTCTCTAAGCCAAAAAAATAACTAAAGAAAAAGTGAAAAATCTCAAGCCAGACTTAACAAACCAAGTAAGAGTCTAAATTCTCTATCACATAATAAAGCCCAGTGTATTGCAAAGGGCAGCCTAGCCTGGGAAGGGAGGAGTTGTAGAGAAGGGTGCAGTTGTACCTTTCATCCCACTCATGCGTAAGAAGTATGCGGATTACTCAACCAGGTAATCCACACACTATTATTTCAGATTGGTTTATTTGTAAAATTTGACAACAAAAGATGATGCTATATTACTGACAGAGTATAGGGAAATTAGGCATTCAATTTTAAGTCTGGATCAGCATGCTTGTCGTTTATATTTATTAATTTCCAGTAAAGGAGAAAGTACTTACTACTATCGACTTGGTCCAGATTCTTGTAATAAGTTAGGAGGGTCCATTATACTTTTTGAAGACAATTTATATGAGGTCTGTCTCGAAAGTATCAGCCGCGCAAACTTTAAATTGTATTGATATTGGCTCAATACTTTCAGGACAGACTTCATAGAAATAAGTTGACAAGTCACTCATATTAACACAACTTGTTCTAAGGTAGATTAGTTTTTTAACTGATTCTCAAGGACTACTTACAAGAAAATTTTGAGGGTAGAAGATAATACTAATTTAAACAGGAAACTAGAACATCAGCAAAAACAGAATAGCCATTGTATCAATTTTCTTTCATTTTTAACTATTTTTGCATTTAACAGGATATTTGTCTCTAAGGAGTTAATTATTGTAATATGTCTCCTCATTTTCTTCTTGTGTTCTTTAACTCATTCTCATAAATTATTTTTATGTATAATCATTTTTTAAAAAGATTTTATTTTAGAAAGAGGGGAAGGGAGAGAGGCAGAGAGGGAGAGAGACATCAATGTATGGTTGCTTTTCACCTGCCTCCAGCCACAGACCTGATTGGAGACCTGGTTTGCAACCTTGTTATGTGCCCTGGCTGGGGAATTGAACCTGCGACCTTTGAGTTTGCAGGCCGGTGCCTTATCCACTGTGCTACCAGCCAGGGCTTGTATAATCATTTCTAAATTAATAGACAGTACATCCAAAGGAAGGTGTTTAATTCAGATTATCACAAAGAATATATGGAACTGACTTACCTTTTACAGTATTATTTTCTGTTGAGAAAAATGTGTTTCAGATGGAGCTATAGGATAAAATTGTTATTCCTCCTCATTGAATTGTTATTCAGCTCATTCATTCATTCATCACATATTGAGCCTTACTTGATCACAGACAATACACAGCAAGCATTCTCTGTTCAGAGGCTGTGACCAGCGTCTAAGGAATAGCCCAAATCCTCTTTCCTTATAAGTAATAGAGGAAGAAATAGTTTTTGGTCTGAGATTCCAAAGCCGTATGATTCATCTAAATGCAACACTTCTTTAGAAATCTCTTTATACCTAAATTACCCTTATTGGAGTTGATGCTTGGGGAAGGGAAAAGTTTCTATTCTCATAACTCATGTGTGTGTGTGTGTGTGTGTGTGTGTGTACACCTAAGTCTGAGATTTTCTGACTCCCTTACCTGATTTAATATCATGTTTGCAGTTAGCTTTTCTACTAGTGACAACAATATTTTCATAATTAATGAAGAAGGCTAACGCATGCTGTATGGTTTAAAGGACTGTTTGTAGTGACTGTTTAAAGTATATAACAAAGACCTTAGCCTTACCAGCAAATTGAATTCTAAAATCAAAATTCAAATAAATAGAAAGGAACCAGAAATATCCAAGTATGTATTCATATCAGGGTAACCACATGATTTAATCATCCAAAGGTGTTTGAGAATAAAGAGAAAACTCTTAATAAATGTACCAGGACAATAATTAGAAACTAGAACCTTGACTAACTAGAACAGATGGTTCCCCTATTTATTGTATATACACTAAGTTTTTTAAAAATATGCACAGGCCCTGGCTGGTGGCACAGTGGATAGGTACCAGCCTGAGAACCTGAAGGTCACTGGTTCAATTCCCAGCCAGGGCACTTAACCAGGTTGCAAGCCATGTCTCCAGCCAGGTCTGTAGCTGGAGGCAGGTGAAAGGCAACCATACATTGATGTTTATTCTCCCTCTCTGCCTCTCTCCCTTCCCATCTCTCTGGAAATAATAAATAAAATTTTTAAAAAATAAAAAATAAAAACATACACAAACATGAGGTGTCAAATTAAGATATGACATAGTAAAATCCAATTACTTTAATAGGATAGCATTTCAAATTGGTGAGGAGACTGAGAAATTATGTAAAATCAAAGGTTACTGTTAACATGTAATGTAGGTATTTTTAACATCTTTGGGAATTAAGGAGCAAGTTTGGCACAATAGAAGGTCATTTGTAACAACTATTACAAGGTCTGCAAATGATGAGCATTTTAAAAACTGAATAAATGCATACATATAGCTATTCCCGTCTTGCAACCATTGGAGCATCTATTGCTGATACAGGTGTCACCATCTCTCTGCAAGTTGGCACCTTTACTGAGCACTCCAGCCTCTCTCTGCTACCAGAACCCTGCTATTTCTTTCCTTGGATTATGGAGCATCGGGAGTTCTGTCCAAGTCATAGTAATGGTTGCATCAAAACTGAGGTCATCCTTGCCAAGCAATTTTTGACAGTTATCAAGAAAATATTTGTATAAGTCTCCTTCAGGATTAAAATCAATTAATCTTAAATGAGCATTCTTTTTTTTTTTTTTTAATTGTTCCAGGACTTTATTAGTTGTCTCTGTAATCTCAAATCCAATTCCTCATTTTCCCCCCTAGATTCCATTTATTATTATTTTCAGAGACAGAAGAAGGAAGAGAGGCAGAGAGGGAGAGAGGGAGAGAAACATCAATGTGTGGTTGCCTCTCACCTGCCTTCAGCCACAGACCTGGCTGGAGACCTGGCTTGCAATCTGGTTATGTGCCCTGGCTGTGGAATCAAACCAGCGACCTTTGGGTTTGCAGGCCGGCGCCCTATCCATTCTTAAGAGCTTAATTGTGGGAAGTCAAACACTTGATTGCGTAAGGGGAATTTTAATAAAGGTCCAAAAACATTTCATATCCTAGGAATCTCCTAGAGAAATACACAATCATCAAACTTGACAATAAACTCAAGAAACATCAACCCTTCCATGACTAATGATACATTTTTCCAATTGTATTTGACAATACTTTCCTTGAGCATCATGGGCCCCTATATTTGGTGCGATCATCTTCAGTTATTACTTTGTGAACTGCTTTATTTTAGAATATTGCATTTGTAAAATTATCCTGTTTCCAGCATTTGAAGACGCAGGCCAGTAATATTGTAAACCTGATTTGCACACTGTGTGGAAAAAGTAGATGATAGAATCCCATTACAGGAAAACAAGTAAACTAGATTGTCACTTTAAGAGATTTCTTATGGAGGATTTATTCTTTAGCTTGTTATGGTTTCATTTTTATAGAAGCAGCTGCACTTGTTATCGCACTCTGCCACATCATCAGTCATCTAGCTACTGCAGAGAATTCCCCCTGGCAGAACAGGACATTCATGAGTTTATATTACCGCCATAAATTCTTTGGCTGTAAGTTTTTATACAAATAATCCCATGTCTCTTGTATACATTGCACCAATTGGTTAATAACATGATCTCTACCAGGGGATTTCTGGAATGTTATATCTTTTAAAAACAATGGCCCTGGGTACATTTTTATATACATTGAAAATATTCTAAATGAAATTGGGCAATCTGAGGACATCTAAATGATGAGAAAATATGTTTTTCTTTAATTTTCCAATTTAACCTGGTGAACTCTTTCTTTTAGCTGAATGACATGAACACAATTATTTGCAAAAGGAGTATAATAAGGTTTGTTATGTTTAAAAGAATAAAAATTATGGAGTGACTTCTCAAATGAGAGTGGTGAGTTCCTGGCCATGAATCTCTTTTCACAGTTCCTCCATTGCTTTTCAGAGCTGAATAATGTCCATAAAGAAGGCCAGCATTTCCATCACATCAACCATGAAGGAGCTGCCAGAGTTTCTGGCCATTGGCAAATTCTTCTCACAATAAAAGTGAAAAGAATACTTAAGCATTCCAGTTGGCCATTGACTAATGCCTAAATGTACTCATCTGATTTACATCCATTTCCTTCATGACAAATTCAGCGATAGGATCTCATAGGCTATCTCCTATGTTCTTGTGAGCTCTGCCTTTGCTTGTACTTAACAGTTGACTGGGTCTTAATTGTTAGTGAGCAAATTAATACCATCCGAAGAACCACCAGAAATTTTTCAATAAGGAACACAGATACATGAAATATACCAAATTAGGTTTGGGGATGAGAATTTGGGATTATTGTTTATGATAATTCAGAGTGATCTAATTTAACATCATTGTTCCAAATCCAGTCATCATTTTCCAATAATGGAAAATATGGTCAACAAGATTGAAACTTCAGATTGCTCACATACTATCCTCAGTTGTACATTCTGATGTACATGTTTTTAGAAGCTTACATTTAGCTGCAGAGATTGAGTTTCAGCTAAATTAGAGTTTAAGATATGCCCATTAATGAAATTAAAAATGACATGACTTAAATGAAGATATCCTCAAAATACAGATAAGTGGATTGTCAAGTTACATATATATGTATATAGCAGGTGCTCAGATGTAGGGAAATAACGTACATATGTTTGCTTAATATTACAATATTAAAGATACATATACAAATATTATTTGTGGTTATTTGTATATGGAAAATTTGGAGAGTAAGAATAGTGTAAATTCTAATCTCATTTTATGTTTTTGTACTATTTGACCTTTGGAGGAATTAGGTGTAACTTTGAAAGAAAAATATTAAAAACAATAAAAAGAACAGATGGAGAATCATGTGAACTCTTTCAATATTACTCTTATAAAGAAAAGTATTTTTTCATTCTGAAGTGAAGAAAATAATATGGTTGATTCTAAAACAGGAATGTGTTAAAAGAACATTTTAAAGTTGTGTTAAAAACCATTGTGAGTCATAAATTATTTCATCTGTGTAATAATTTAATAACATCAGTTTTTAGCCTAATAACTTACCTTAAAATAGAGGATAATTATATCTAGTTGTATTGTAAACTCTAAACTTTAGTCAAGACTTAAGAAAAGTGTTCTTTAAAATAGAATCATTTGTTTTAGTAGTCACAAGTAGGTCAAATGAACATGGCTTTTAGGGGAGGAATAATCACCTTCTAAGCTAAAAGGCTATGTTCTTTTTTAATTTGAAAGTTCAGAACCCATGAGCTTTGGTGATATATATCAATTAAGTGAAATAATACAATTTCAGAGAAAATGCATTTAAACTGCAACCTATCCCTGCCATCAAGGTCCATGCTAGACTCTGGAATGATAGAATTACACATTGCATTTTAAGAGTAAGCATAATAAAGATAATTGTAAGGGATGCTGTTTGCGAATTATAATTAATAGAATTTTCTGTGCTGCCTTAAAATGTTTCAGGAAACTGTTAAGCTTCATAGTTTAGAACTGAGTGGGAAGCCTAACTGGCACATGTTTGCATCATGTCACTTCTCAATTACTGAGCATTCTCAAACTCAGCCACACTTCCTGTAGAAATTACTTTCTGGAATATTCTGTGTATGGTTTTCAGGCATTAATAATCTAGGCCAGAATAAGGCTAATCAAAACAAACTTGCTCTGGGACAAATTCAGGAAAAGGGAGGAAGATAGAACAGGGAGCCAGGAGATCCAAGTTCTAGTTTCATTTTTGCCTCTCTGAAATTTTAGCCTAGTTAATCTTTCTGAGCCTCCAAATCTGAGCTGTAAATAATGTCTTTAACAAATTACTGTCTAATAGTCATATATTCTGATTCTACATGTCTTGAAATTCTTTTACTGTGATATGCAGGGTCATTTAGATCCCATATTGGTTTTGTTGCTGGCATTCTTTCCCTTTCCCCAGGGGTCCAGGTGCTCTGTCCACTTTCTAAAATCTACCACCAAGTGAGTATGACAGTTAATGATGGCATTAACAGGCATCTTTTCATGAATCACAACAAGGAAGAAGTAATTAATATAAAACATTACCTAAGGCAAAATTGATTTAGCTCAGCTAGTTCAGGTAACATTTTAGACTTAGGTTATTTTGTGTGTGTTTGATAGTGTGAACAGAATAGGAAGCCACATTTTGAAAATCTGATACAAAAGAAACTGGAAAGGAGCTACTCCTACAATCTACTTCCAAACTCAACCTTGCCCTATAATATAATAGGCTTCAGGAAGAAAATAGAGCATTCTAAGTTCTCTTCTCTCTTCATTCTTCTCAGTAGCCTAACACCTATCCAGTTGTTTGGGAATCTCCGTGCTCAGAGCAAATAGGAAATTTTATACCAATAAAGCAAATACATCAGTGAAGTGTTTTGAGACTCCAAGATATAGTCAACCTTTTCATAAATATGTGGGCATTTACTGTTCATCAAAGAATAATTTTTAATCAAGGCATGTGTTTATTTATTTTTTCATCCACAACCACTTACTGGTTGCCACTAGCACTACATTTACTCAAGGCTAGGATCAAAATGATAATGAAAATTATACAACTAATGCCCTACACTTGAGAACATATGATAAGTTATGTCACATTTGAGAATTATCTAATTCATCATGTGGTAAAATCCAGACGATGGATTATTATGAAAAATATTTTACATTGGCTGTGATGGCCACATGAGTTGCCATTGGGAAAAGAGCTTTTTTTGGTATGTAGAGCCCCATTTCAGTGACTTATCATGTTTTCCTCAATAACAGTATGTATTGTTATTTGTGATCTTATAACTCAAAATGTTTTAAATTAAATATTTGGGGTGAGGCCCTGGCTGGTGGCTCAGTGGCTAAGGCACCAGCCTGTGAACCCAAAGGTTACTGGTTCAATTCCCAGTCAGGGCACATAACCAGGTTGCAAGCCAGGTCTCCAGCCAGCTGTGTAGCTGAAGGCCAGTGAAAGGCAACCGTACATTGATGTCTTCCACCCTTTCTGCCCCTCTCTCTTCCCCTCTCTTGGGAAATAATAAATAAAATCTTTTATACATAAAGAAAGAAATAAACAAACATTTGGGGTGACATTAGTTTACAAAACCATACAGGTCCCAAGTATACAACTCAATAAAACATCATCTGCACACTACATTGCATGTCCATCGCCCCAAGCAAAGTCTCTTTATGTCTCTATTTCCTCCTCTCCCCCTTGGCTCACCTCCACCTAAGTTAATTCTTATATTGTCATGTGCCTCATAATGACATCATGGTAAATAAGAGACTGCATATAGGACACTGGTCTCATGAGATTGTAACAGAGCTGAAATTCTCATTGACTAGTGAGTGATTGACTAGTATTAGCCATTGTAACCCCATTGTGTGAAGCACTACTCACGTGTTTGTGATGTTGCTAGTACTACATAAACACAGCAACTGCACTGCCTGCCATTGCATAGAAGTAATACATGTGCAATTATGTAAGTAATGATAATAAATTACCATGTTACTGGTTATACATTCACTACATTACACTTTTTGTCATTATTTTAGAGTGTGCTCTTTCTTGTTATCAAAATAGTGTTTGCCAATGGGAGGGGGGGAAATGGGATGAATGTAATACAATAACAGTAAAATTAAATGAAATTTTAAAAAATAGAGTTTGCTATAAAACAATATGCAGTGTTATCCAGCAGCAGCATCATATATCTGGTGTAAACATGTCTTTAGATTGCATCATTTTCTCTGGTGTTTGATTTAATCCCATGTTGTTTTGTTCAGTAAAAGGGGATACTGGCTTGTAGCTTAGGAACAATAGGCTATACACTATATAGCGTAGATGTGGAGTAGGCTAGACTATCTATGTTTGTGTAAAATACTGAAGGATGCGTCTCCAAATGTATTTCCATTGTTTACTGGCTCATGGCTGCACATTTACTAAACGGGAGCATGTACCATTGTCTCAATTTTGTATATAAGACTAGGGATACCAGGAAGGTGGCATGACAGTGGAGATCAGAGAAGAGATTTTCATATCTTTCCAAATTCTTATATCGAAAACAGACAGAGCCAACTAATCGCATTCGCTCAAATCCATCTATATTCAAAACAAAGCTAGGTTTTTCTAAAACTCCGAAACCCCTGAATACAAGATCATGGTTGCCCACCATAAGTCCCAAGACCTTCATGAACTCCGTAGCAGTTTGGGAGAAAACAGAAAGAAGAAATAGATTGTGAAAACACTGGAACAAGAAGAGCCACATGACAGCCAAACTCATGAATTTCTTGATGAGTTCAATTCTGAATTAAAACCTTTATCACAAATCATGGTATCACAGTAGACAAAAAAAAATTTGCCAAAGTTGGGTCAAGAACAAAAATGACTATTTTCCATACCAGAAAATAAAGTAAAAAAACCCCACATAATGGTATTATGTTATTTGGAAATAGGAAAATAAATGCCAGCTGTAAGAGTTGAAAGCCACAGAATAGGGGTGATATATAATGAATGGGAAAGAGTTGCTACTTTCTATAGTACTATTTAATTTTCTGAATTATGTATATATCTAACAATTTTATTGTATTGAAAACACAATAAAATTTAAAATGTCTGTATTAATGGTATTGGCAAGAAAGTGAAAAATAACATTTCAATGATCTAAGTGAAAAGTGAATATAAACTTTTGAGACCAACATTTGACTGTATTTTAATGTCAATATAGAAATATAGAAAAACATCAGGAGAATTTCAGTTAAATTCGAAAGCCATCCAGAGAAAACACAAGCTACCTTCACCCCAAGCAATTTTGGCTTCAGTGTAAGTTCTCAAAATTGTAGTACTCTCTTCTTTCCTGAACAAACACTGAATTTATTTTTATGAAAATTTCTGCCTGTGGAATATTTCTAAAATTGAAATTTAAAAAACTTTTAAAAATAAGAGTAACATTGAGTATTAGTTCACAAAGAAATGTCAAATTCATCTTCTGACCCATCATCAAAAAATACTGATGAACCTATTTTATATGGTAAACAAATGACTTGTCATAAAATTAAAGAAACACAAGAGGGTTATAATGAGTGATATAGTTTGTCCAAAAGAGATTTTTAAGAATCAAGATCATGACAAAGCTTAGTTGACTGGAACATTGGTAAATAGTATTTAACCCAGCTTATAGTAATGTCTTTACTATAATCATTTTTAAATGATTGTAGTTGAAATAGAAAAAAATAAAAAATCTTTCTCTCATTCAGCACATACAGTATTTTCTTTCTTCCTTTGATAACCTAACATTTTGATTTATCAATACTTAAATTCTGAAACTTTAAAATTACTCCCAGAGGTTGAGAATGTAGGATAACTTGAAAAATAAAGTGCTCACTGAAATCTTCTGTAGTGAATGCAGCCACTTTATCAGCACTCTGATGAAGGAAAAGCATGTAACCGCACCCCAGAGTCCCCTCTCACAGGGGTTTTCTTTTGATGTCTTTGCATTTCATGGAAAAGAAATATGATAATTTCTACTTCTATGTTTGACTGGCTCCTATCATTATGTTTGTGCGATATATGATCATTGTATGTAGCAACAGTTTGTATAGTACTCTGGACAATCAACATACTATAGTTTACTTATTCATTTGATAAATATGAGTTGTTTGTAGTTCTAGGGTATTAAGAATTGTACTGCCGCCCTGCCCAGGTGACTCAGTTGGTTGTATTGTTGTCCTGTACACCAAAAGGTTGTGAATTTGATCCCCAGTCAGGACACATATGTAGGTTGCAGATTCAGACTCTAGTAGGCAACTGAGCTGATTGATGTTTCTCCCCTTCATCTCTCTCTCTCCCACACATCTCTCTATCTCTCCTCTATCTCTTCCTTTCTCTCTCATATCAATATAAACATATTCTCCAGTGAGTATTAAAAAAAGGAATGTTGCTACAATAAGCTCTTTTACATGTCCTTTGGTGATATGAAAAAGAAAGCTTATATACTACAAAGGTGTAGAATTTCAGGTTTGTGAAGTATATGAGTGAAAACCTTTGTAGATGATGTCAAAGAGTTGTCCATACTGTTTGTACCAATTAACACTACCACCAAGAGTATATGAAGATTCCAATTTTTTTCACAAATTTGTTAACCCTGGGCATTGTTGATCTTTAATTTTTGGCCCATTTTAATACATACATGGTGGTATTTTAATTGGCACCTTCCTGATCACTTCTGACCATGCATACCTTTTTAAGCACTTATTGGCCATTTGAATACTATCTGTTTTCTGACATGCTGGGTCAAATCTCAAAAGACATCTTTCCTTTTAGTTGTCTATTTTCATTGATTTATATGATTTTTAATGTATTTTGGTCATAAGTAGTACATTGTTTTTCTCTGGATGATTTTAAGATTTCTTGTTTTAGGGGTGGAGAGAGGTGGAGGAGGGTAAAAGGAGGATAAATGGTAATGGGAAAATATTTAAAAATAAGCTATTAAAAAAGGATTCTCCCTGGCTGGTGGCACAGTGGATAAGGTGCCAGACTGCAAACCCAAAGGTCGCTGGTTCGATTCCCAGCCAGGACAACATGACCAGGTTGCAAGCCAGGTCTCCAGCCAGGTCCATGGCTGGAGGCAGGTGAAAGGCAACCATACATTGATGTCTCTCTCTTTCTGCCTCTTTCCCTTCCCCCTCTCTCAAAAATAATAAACAAAATCTTTAAAACAAAAGGAAAAAAAAAAGGATTCTTTATTTTCATTTAACAGCATTCTTCTGTTAAATCCGTGCATTTAATACTTAATGTCAATATTACATTTTTTCAGTTTTATAATTACCATTTGTTTTATTACTATATATTTTAATTCTCTGGAGAAATTTTCTTTATTGTTACCTATTTTAGGCCTAAAGTCTAAGCCTGACAACTCCAATGACAGAGTGATTTGTGCATCTTTCTCTGTCTCTGTTCTTTTGTATCTTGGGATTATTTGTCTTAGTACTTACCAATTGAATGCCATATATTTTGCATGAAACATTATAGAAGATTAGGATTAGTTCTCCTATCTTCACAGCAAGTTCAGTGTTTTCTCTGACAAACAGTTCTAACAGGCTAATTTGTAGGCTTTGTAAGGCTTCATCTACCTCTGGCCCCACCCTCACTTGTTAGGGATCCGTGGGAGCAGCCCAGTCAAGCTCCTTAATGGGTATTGAGTTTCTATTTTTAATCTCCTCACACTGTGAGACTGTTTAAAACTCCATTCTGTGTTAAATTTCTGTTAGTCTCCTCAGCCTTTCATCTTGTGCAGCTGAGGAGTTTGAGTATGGCGCTCAGGGGGAACCCACGGGTAATCCCCTCATATCTTGGACTATTTTTCTCTCTCAGACTTTGGACCCACAAGCACTGACTCCCTAAACAGACTCAAAATCTGTTTTTTCCTCCAAGATATGTAGGATTTCTAAAGCCTGTTGGTTTCTTTTTTAGTTTAGTAGTGACTCTCTGCCTGAATTTTTAGCATCTCTTATCACCTAGAGTCAGCAAATGGTCCGAGGACAAAAATAGGCAGAAGGTCTGCTCATCTCTCTGAAGTTCCTTTCTCTTCAGAATCTTGGTCCTACCAAATCCTCCTGCACCATCACTTCTCCCATATTCAAACTGTGGGTGTGTGTATTGGCAGGAGGGGCTGTTATTTGGCTTTAAGTGATGTTTGCTGTAAACAAAAATGATAATCACACAAGGAAGGGAAAATTGATGTATATACACTTATTATTAAATCACCGATATATGTAAAACACATTTTTATCAAATTGCTTTTAACATTATTTTTATTGGATAAGCCAATGGAATATATTTGTTAATAAAGTTTACCTTAGAGTTTTGACATCTTTCATTTAAGTCATTATTAATTATTTTTAATTACTGAGTAGTCAACTTAATCTATGCTTTAATCTTATTTCTATCGCAATATCATCACTTCTTTGCTTAGCAGTTATGTTACTTTGGGCAATTTACTTATGTTCTCCCAGCCTTAGCTTCCTTATCTCTTAAATAAATGTTAAAAGACTTAGCTCATTTGTTTGTTATGATAATTAATTAAATTATATCAAATACTTGGTCTGTACTGACCAGCCAATAAATGCTATTTATTTTTTCTCATCATTCTGTCCTCAGCTAAGGATATAAGGTAACAATCACTAATTGATTGTTGGATCATAGCTGACAGAAAAATAAGGAACCTGCAGATATATGAGTAGTCAGGATTTGATGATAAATATCAATGTAATCATGAAATTCAGTTCTGTTAAAGCATTTATTCCCACTTATATAAAAGTTTGATAATGTAATGAAAGAGGAGGGTTACTCAAAAAGCAAACATATGTGTGTGTGTGTGTGTGTGTGTGTGTGTGTGTGTGTTTCTATCATTGGGCATATAGTAGACCTTTGAATATGCACTTAAAAAAAAAAGTTGTGAGTCTCTCTGGCTGGTAGCACAGTAGACAAGGCGCTGGCCTACGAACTCAAAGGTTGCTGGTTCGATTCCCCAGCCAGGGCACATAACCAGGTTGCAAGCCAGGTCTCCAGCCAGGTACATGGCTGGAGGCAGGTGAAAAGCAACCATACATTGATGTCTCTCTCCCTCTCTGCCCCTCTCCCTTGCTCTCTCTCTGGAAATAATAAAATATTTTTTAAAAAACTAAAATAAAAAAAAATTTTAAGTTGTGAATCAATTTTTCTTCATTCATGAAAGTATATTGCCCACTGATTATTAAATCATTAAAATAGGTAGCTTTTTCTGCTGAGCAATATTCATTTGGTTAATTATCTTTGTCTGGCAAGTATTTGTGATAAGCTCATCTACTATCTCAAAAACCTTCCCGCTGGATCTGTACATTTTTCTTTATCAACAACCACACCATTACCACCTGCGACCAGCAACATAGGCAATATGCTGAGACACAGGGCCTAGCTCCCTTATACTTATTTAACTGAAGAGCCTATACCTTTAAAAAGGTATCAAATATGAGAACTTCTGAAGTCCTTTTACTTTAAGCACTGAGACTGATGAACTCAGTCCATAAGAGTGTCCAAAGAAAATAAACAAAGGTAAAAACACAAGAGAAATAAATAAAATATATAAAAGGTTAGTCTAGAAAATAACTGATTATCTAAAAATCATATTGAAAAGCCTTCATATATTTTTGAAAAGTTGTTGTATATCCAGATAAATGTAATTATAAAAGATTATAGATTTATATTAAAAGGAGCAACAATATTGACATCTTACAACTGTAATGTTTAACTAAACAAGACTGAGGAGTGTTATTTTCCAGTGAGGTTGAAGGAAAGCAGGCAAGTGATTTAAAAATACAGACTTCACTGTTCTTCCCTTGACTATGTACATGTCCTGGGAAGCAATATTGAGCAAACTATTTTTTAGATTATTGTTATTTTATTGTTAATTTTGATAGTCTCTGAAGTATTCATGGAAAATACATATGTGTAAGAATGCAAAATAATATGTGATATGAGGTACAGATACAGTTGAAATCAATGAAAACATTGAGACCTTTGTAGAAGAAATGGATAAAGGATATTGATAAGCCTTAATTTCCAAAAGTTCTGCAAAACTATTGCAGAAGCCAATTTACCATGCTTTGGGTTTCTTCACTTTTATTTTCTTTTTCAAAGTTTTTACTACCTGTTCTCTATTTGTAAAAAATGTTTTCAATCAGAGCAGATTACCAACTCAAGCATGATTTATATTTATAACTTCAGAGGTGAACCTGGCTGTTTCATGGAGTGGGTCAAACCAAACCTTTTTTCAAATCATCCAGCCTACTTAATTTGAACAGTAGTTGACAATGGCATATTTTTGTGTAAGTTAATGATGTGAGAAATATGCATTGCATCCTGGGCTGTTTCAACATTCAGAAAGGTTCTCCACCATCAGAATTTCTAATACGTTTCTTTTACTCCTTTCATGACATATTAATTTAGTTCCACCAAATAATTCAAGTTTAGTTATATACTGGTCAAGCTCCTGGATTCTTCAAATAAGATTTTCTGAGATATTTTCTTTGAAAGGCAACCATACATTGATGTTTTTCTCCCTCTCTGCCTCTGCCCCTTCCCCTTTCTCTGGAAATAATACATAAAATCTTTTTTAAAAAGAAAAAGAAAAAATAGAAACCCATAAAAATCAATTAAGTAGTCTAAGATCATAGCTATTAAGTATTGAAGCTTAGATTGGAACACAGACCTTCTTTCCTCGAATACTCTTTTCATTATGCCTTGCAGCCTCTAACAGTACAAGAGTGGCATTATTGCTATATCTCATTAATAATCATATGCACCGATGAGTCTTTGACTTAATTTTATTCTGCTTGCAAGCTCACAAATTAGTTCATGTATGCTGGCAGGAGACAAGAAACTCCTGAGTCAGAGAAAAAGGAATTCATTACAGTTGGGCAAGTTTTGTGAACATTAGTAGATAAACCTCTATTCCTGCATTAGTTTTCTTTTACTGATGTAACAAATTGCCACCAACTCAGCAGCGTATATTATTTTACAGTACTGGAGGGCAAAATCCATCAGACTTGGCTGGTAGTCTGCTTAAGGTCTCACAAGGCCAAAATCAAGGTGCCAGTTGTCCTGGGCTCTCCTTTGGAAGCTCTGGGGGAGAATCTGCCTCCAGGCACATTTAGAATCCTAATAGCAGATTTTAATTCAAATCCGTGCAATTGTAGGACTGAAGCATTTGTTTCTTTGCTGTCTGGGGTTCTCAGTTTCTTGAAGTCACTTGCCCTGGCTTGTGGGATGCTCTATTTTCAAAGTCAATAATGACACATCAGATATTTTTTCTCTGAATTTGTATATTCATCTGTTATCTCCCAACTGTCTCTTCTACTTCTACTTGTAAGGACTAATAGGAAGATGTTGGGCTCACCCTGAGAATCTAGTATAATCTACCTAATAATGTAAAGTCAACTACTTAGTAACTTTAATTATCACTACAAATTTCTTTTTTTACGTAAAGCAACATAGTCACAATCTAGGTACCTCATCCTATTCATAGTTCTAAGGATTAGGGGTTGAATCTTCTTGAAATCATAATTCTTCCTACCATAGTGCCTCTCACCCCGTGTTTTGAGGACCATAACATATGGTCCAGGTGGATACTCCACTGCAATGGGTTTGCATACTAGATGAGAAATCCTTAGGTTGAAGAATCTACCACTTCTATAGCAAGCAGTAGTGGAGAGTTTTATCTCATCTTTCAAACTTAAATTTCTCAATTGTGTCAATACAACCCTGGGAAGTTGCTAGTGTAAAGAATGGCCAGAGCATTGTATTCCTGACAGGGTTAGCAAGACTTGGAGGTGAGAGACCCATAGAGCACAGTCTCTTCTAAATGACTCCCAAAGCTCTTGAGAAACCCCAAATGACAAATGGGGTCATTCCCATGAAGCTAACAGCATTGTGTTTGTCACAGAGTAGGTGCCTCAGAGATGTTCCCCACCACCTCCTCCCCAGTCTACATAGAGCCAACCAGGAAGTTTTTTGTCATGAACATGCGTTTGGTACAAGAAAACACCACAGCTTCCATTCTCAAAAAGTGAGCACAAGATTCCAAATTACACACATGTTTACATATCTGAGGTTCCCCTAACTCAAGACATTTCATGTCTGTATGTTCTGAGTTTAGAGAACTTTCAAGGGATAGATTTTGAGTATCATATACTCACTTTTAAATTCACCATAAAAGTGTGTATTAAGAGGATAGAAAAATTCCCTGAACTTTGAAAACTGTTCACCTGCAGGAGACTTTGGAAGAATTATGGTGGTCCGACTGGTCCACAGCATTTTCCACAGACCCTTAGGCCAATCCTGAGGTGCGAGGACCACCTACCCGAGTGGATTCCCCTCTAATACAACAAAGCTCTCAATCCCATTCTGTGGTGTTTTTGCTTGGCTCTGCCATCATTATTGTGGTTAGATTTTTAAATTTCAGTTCATATTTGTGCTTCCCACCGCAGACTCAGATCTACAATGGAAAAGACATTTATAAACTATGTTGTTGCATGTGTGCAACTTGTTTTGGGTTTTTCCCAGACCGCCTGGAACACCTTCACAGCTCCCAGTTATCCAAGCGCCACGCAGTGCAAACCAGCGCGCGCTGCAGTCCAGTTACTGCTGGCCGTGCTCTGAGATTCCCAAACAAAACTCAGAGGCCGGTTAATTTTTTAAAACATATTCTCCTTTCACTGCAGATACAATGTACCTTTTCTACATGTTAACATTTGAAATGTGCAGCATGAAAAAAATAATAATAATAAAACTCTCGCCCTTTAACTTTAGGTAGAGGCGAATTTTACAAATGACTGGAACGTTCAGAAAAAGCCGCTGCCTGTTTTGCTAACCCGGACACTGGAATCTGCTAAACCAGACCACACCCTCAGCGCCTACCTCAGATTTATAGAAGGGCCCAGTGTGTGGTCAAGACCTCTAGACTCGCAGTGAAAAGTTCATTCCAGGGATGGGCTCAGTGACACTGGTGGCTTTTTCTAATTAGGCTGAACCCTTCTCTGGCAAGGGGCCCAAACATATACCACCAGAGTAAGAGCATCAAAGCACCACAAATTTTCTCAACACTCGAGGATTCTGATTTTTAAGTAAATACCAATGCTCCAAATTCTATGCTATGGAAAGAGTAAGGGAAAGCCCGCGGAATCTAGCCCACAAATTTCATGGTTAGAGAGAACTAACGACCTGACCGGCAGAGAGAGAAGAAACAAAGGTACACCAAACCACACAGCGAACGCTCGGGGTGCCAGAACTGTGGCTGAGTTGGAGTGGATTTGGCCCTCGGCATATTAATTCCAGGCACCCGGTGGTCTAAGACAGAAAAGGCAAAAGTAAGCAAACTCATTGGTAAAAGGATGAGCTCCCCACCCCCCACCCCCGCCTTTTTTTTGGTGGCCATTCCTCTCTGCCATGTGCCTCTGACTTTCCCACACAGCAGTGGCAGAAGCAAAGAGGACAGCAGGTGACAGCGCAGCTCTGAGAGGCTGCGGCTAGGACCACAGACAGGATTGGTTTGGCAAAAACATTTTCAAGTTGGACGTGTTCTCCAGCCACATGAGAAAAATCTTTGTCCTTTTCAATTTAGGCGGATCGCCTTCCACTTTCCTTTTTTTTTTTTCTTTCTCAAAGGAAGCCATGCACTCGGGATAGCAAGTCTGGGAGCTCCCAGGAACTGACTAGCAACTTCTAGAGAGCAAATCCGGGAGGGACTGCACCCCAACTTGGTTTCTTGCCCCTGAACCCTGTTGAACTTCCCGTGATTTGTCTTCCTCTGTTCTCTTGATGCAGAAGCCAAACAAAAACAGGAACATAACCTTTAAATCAAGTGCTGGCTCTGCGTGGTACTTTCATATCTTCATATCATTGTCTTTGTTTTTAAAAGGTCAGTTCGATTTTTTTTCAGGTTGAAGATTTCTTCCTCCGTTAGATCTTTGTTTCTGAGACCAAAGGGCTCCCTCTAGCCACCAGCTCCCGTAATGCACATTCTGCTAACCAGAGACAGGACCCTGAAATGTGGATTTAGGCTTACAGAGCGGTGAAACGGTACGCTGAATTTCAGTGACAAGACTTCTGCAGAGCTATTAAACTTTTTTGGTATTATAGTCAGGAAAATATTTCTGAAGGAGACAGATCAGGAGGGAGAGCCGGCGGTAGTGGGAATTACCTTTCAAAGCGACAAACCGGAAAAGTGTTGCGGTGTTCAAGGTCTTGCTCCTCTCTCTATCCTTTATAAACCGGGAGAGGAAAGCCGTGATCAGAAACAGTTTCATTTTCCACCGTAATCACGTAAATCTCAGTCACAAAGCTTGCTGTAGGATATGAAGTGCACTTTGTGTGAATTCATTGAAAAAGGCAAAGTTAGGAAACATGTAGGCATCAAGTTCTTGTTCAGAACCTCTCCCTGCTGCCACTTTATCGGAGAGACACTGACCATCCTCATGTAGCTGTGCTGGTCTATGTGTGCTTTCCTCCTGCCCAACTGCAATTGTTCACATAGTTGTGCTGGTCTATGTGTGATTTCCATGTGCTCACCTGTAATTGTTCATGTAGTTGTGCTGGTCTATGTGTGATTTCCGTGTGCCCACCTGTAATTGTTAAAAACTGATGCATACAGACAGTCCAACTCTAGATTCCGTTCACATGGCTACAGGGTGTGTTTTAAGTGTGCCAGATCAGCAGATTTAAAAATACTCTCTGCCAAGCAGTAATTCAAATGAGGGTAGGCAGCTCCCCAACAAACCAGGAGCTGCCTTGAAGGAACCTAAACTGGAGGATCAAATGCTGGCTACCCATTCTACTTTCATATTGTTGTTTTTATTTGTCTTCATTTATTTTATTTTTGGTTTGGAAATTATGTAAAACTTTCTATAGCCTTAAGGACATATCTGAAAACCAAAACATATTTAATTAAGTCTAGCTCCTATCCCTTCTCACCTATTTTATACCTTCCTTTTACACATAAAAAATACAATTACATTTTAATGGTTCATTGTTTCATTGAAAAATAGAATTAAATCTGTATTTATCATCTTTTTTTTGTATGTATAATCTTTGTATCTCCACCTTTCTTACAGAAATAGTATAGTATGATACATATTTTTTGTAGCTTGTCTTATTCTTTTGGACCTATTTTTTAATTACTGTTTCTATTCAATATAATTCTGTTTTAGTTTTGGACGTATAGCAAAGTGGTTAGAATATCATATATTTTACAGAGGTGCCCACCCTGCAGCTTCTAATACATACATATTAGATATTTATCTCAATAATATTGACTATATTTTCTATGCTGTAACCTACATCTTTATGGCTGTTCTGTACCTACCAATTTGTAATGTTATTTTTAATTTTTAAAAATCAATGTGACTTTTTTAAGCATAAGGTATTTTTTTCTCCTTTAGATGATTGTTTCTGAGACAACTAGGTAATGATGTCTCCTCACCACCTCTGCCAAGCTGTCTTCTAAGAACTAAGGGGAGAAAGCAGCACTAAAACAAGAAACTTGAGAGCTATGGTATATGGAATAAGTGAAAATTATGATAGAACATGATGAAGATTAAAATTATGGTAGGGATAAAAGTTAATTTTTTAAGTTCTTGATATGAAGAAAAGGAGTTATCTTGCATTACATTTATTATAACAATTACTAGCATCTGATAGCAATCAGAACCTCATAGTAAAAAGTCTTGTTTTCTTTTGGGTGGGAAGAAGGGGAGGTATCTGTACACAGTTCAAACTTTGAATTGTTCTGGGAGAATTTGAAGAGCACCCAGAAACCCCAGGTTCTCAGTTCTCTTGCTGGAACCATCTAGAACTTGGCACTTCACCCAGAGCTCTCTAGTGCTTTACTGTCTTTATTTTTCACGCACGTACGTTGCATGTGGGAATGATTACAGCATTCCCTGAAGCCCAGTTTTGAGATGATATATATTTCCTGCTCCTACCTCCCTCAGCAAAGATTTCTATTTCTGCATCACTGTCTTTATGAATGGCAAATTGCCACTTCTTGGCATGATATCTAACATTTCGAAGATACTCTATATTCCAAGGACCAACTGGACATGCCCTGCGTGCTTTTATGAAACGCGTGTGTGCACTTTCATTAGAACATTATGGGTTTCAATCCATTCTTCTTCCTTTGCTTTGCTAATAAATGTGTATCATCATCATGTAGCAGACAAAACCAGGGACCCTCTAAACTCTCATTAACAGTTTAGATGAAAAGCAAGAAGCACTACTACTTCCTTTAGTTCCTCCTACGTTGAATCTTGCATATTGGGTGATTTCCCACACTGCATGCATCCATGTCTGCAGATTCCAGCTCTCTTTTCTGCTGATAGTTATAAAGATATAAAATATCAGGAGAAAAAAAATGTAATTAATTATTTTTAAAGGAAAAATACTTCTACTTTTTCAAAAGAAAACATACTTTGGTTGTGGGATAACTTGGGGTTTCCCTCTCAAAATTGTTTTCACTTTCCCCTTCAGTGTGTGTACTTTCATCTAGCTTTGGTAGCATTCTGGCATCTTCTTTGTTTGCTTGTCTCTTTCTTGGAATTGTTGGCACCAATAGTTCCCATGTTGGTGAGCGCATTGAAATTTAACTGCAACGGAAGTGTCTCGTGGCATCATAGCTTCTGGCTTTAACCTGGAAGTCTTTATAGTGTAAAGAAATTTTTCATCATTGAGATATAACTTGACCTATAGCTTCTTCTAGCATGATTGTCTACTACCTGTTATATTGCTCATTGAAATTTTTGATAATTTATTCAACTAACATTAAGTGCCTACTGTGCATTAGCAACTGTGCTAGGGGCAGTGTCTTGCTTGATGACATTTTAATTTGGATGTTTGAGATTATTAAAACTACAGAAATACTTACATATTTTTAATAGTGATTATACAGTCCAATAGTGAAGAGAAGTACAGGGTGTTTCAAAGGATAAGGAACACAGACTAAGTTCAATTGGAGTTTAGGGAAGGGTTCCTGGAGAAAATGACTTTTCTATGGAACATTTTTGCCAATTTCTAGGCAAACATTCCAGCATTTTATTATACATGATTTGCCCTTGTTCTCTGAGTTCAATTGGTGAGGAAACTATTATTATTTTGGTTGTTTGCCAAGAGTAAGCACATACAATTATGTAATATTTTCTGTTGTATTGTGAAAAAGATAACCTCCTTTGTGCTTATTTTTCTGCATCTAAAAAGCAATATAATGCTAACTCCCTTTTTTTATTTTTTTCAAAGATTTTATTATTTCCAGAGAGAGGGAAAGGGAGAGAAGCAGAGAGACAGACATCAATGTATGGTTGCCTTTCACCTGCCTCCAGCTGCAGTCCTGGCTGGAGACCTGGCTTGCGATCTGGTTATGTGCCCTGGCTGGGAATCGAACCAGCTAACTCCTTTTAAGTCACAGCCCCTTGGGACTGAAACTGACTCAGAACCAATGAGTCCTGCTTCTTGTCAGGGGCCGGGACAGTTTTTCATAAAACATCACAATGTTTAATTTATTAATCTGTCCATTTACAACAGATTATTGGAGAATAAAATTTATACTTCGTAATCTTTTGGGGTGATCCCTTAGGGATTCTGAGAAGCCGCACATTCCTGATTTAAAACAATAGCAAACCACATCCAGGCTCGTATCTTTCAGTTGTCATGAGTGTATTTCAACCAGGAAAACCCATAATGTTCCAGGATCATCTCGTTATTCTCAACCTGGTGAAAACCTCCCTCCTTTTCATTGAGCTCATTTTGAATTGTCAGCTCTCAAAGTAAATGCCGTATGTTCTAATTTGTTTGAAATGGAAATCACCTTAGAATAATGATATAGTTGACATCAAAGACACACAATTTGGAATTTTCCTTTTCATCCAGCCAAGTCTCACCAAGTAACTTTTTGAATGATAGGTGGGGATTTTGACTTTCAGTTTGTCCTAATCGGTCAAATATACTTTGACCATACATACCAAAGTAAGCTAAAAGTTGTACCTTTGGGGCTTGGACACAATTAAATATATATTAAAATAGTTAACTATAGCAAGGTAATCTAGAAAGTGCTTGAAAGTTACTTTACCCCTCTTTAATACTGAATATACTTTTGATTGTGAATCAATATTCGTGATAATACAAGGGTGTTTTTTATTAATATGAGTTAAAGATTACTTTCTACTTATGTGCCAAGATAATTTAAAAAAAAATAAGCTTCCACATATTTCACCATAGCATGAAAAAATAGCTATCATTAAATTAAGTAGAACTGCCTACATTCATAGCTTTTTTCAGGAAAGTTTGCAAATTCAATCCAAAACTAAATTAGTAGTAGTGGTGGTGGTGGTGGTGGTGGTGGTATTCTTACTGTCATTGATAGTTAGCAATAGGGCTTGCCAATATAGAAAATGTGCCCAGCTGTGAAATTTCTCAACTCCAATGCAGAAACCATATCATTTTGCCTAAATTAGAAAAATACCAAGAAATATCTTTTGATCCATGGAGGAGCTAACCCAGGGCCAATACAATTTTATAAATGTGGGTGTGTGGGGTTGGTAGTATGTAGGGTGGTAGGATGCTATGGCACGTATGAACCAAGAGGGTATTTCCTTTCCTAATTAGAATAGGCAACAAGCAGCTAACATATCTGAGTGAGCATGAGAAATCTATATATGGTATTGGTCCTAGAGGTGGAACCTGGTATAAAAGTAACTGGAAGTTACTGGGATGGAAACAGAAACCCAGAACAGGGAGCAGATAATCAGCCCATTCCCCAACCCTTGTCAATGGCCTTGAATTCACTGGTTACAGTAAAGAGCTTAAAATTAATTGCAACAACCTGTAGCAATTCATAGTAAGAAACTATGAAAGTTTCTTACACAAGAGCTGATAATACTCGCCTAGCTTCAGGCTGACTAGTTCAATATCTCAATTTCCCTTGTCATCAGTTGCCAGTTCCCTCTGTCTTGGTCAGATCTGTCAGTGACACCTCTCAGAAAGCTCTAGCAAATATTTATTTCTAGGATGAGAGCTGACACCAAGGGAGCGATGCTATCAGTGAGGCTGAGGCCTACCAAGGCCAGGGCACCATGTGGTGGAGGAGAAGGTGTGGAAAGTGCCTGCTGGAGCAAGGAAGTTGTAAATCTCCAAACACCAACAAAATTTGTGTTTAACTGTTATTCCATCAACTTGGAAGGCAAAGACTGTGTGTGTCCTTAGCTGACAGAAGCCTGTGACATAGTTTATAAAGAAAGTAGAGAAGCTTAAAAGTGGTGATAAAAGTTGTCAGCCAGGCGAAGCTGTGGGAGTCAAATGAAAAATGGTTAGAAATCCCTTAAATTGTGAAGTTTGGACAAATACCCTAGTTTATTCTCCATCCTTATAGTTATAAAAAATCTAATCTTTTTTTAATACTTAAAATAAAAGATTTTATTTGCTGTATTTAGAGAGGGGAAGGGAGATGGGCAAAGAAGGAGAGAAACATCAATGTATGATTGCCTTTCACCTGACTCCAGCTACAGACCTGGCTGGAGACCTGGCTTGCAATCTGGTTATATGCCCTGGTTGGGTGGGAATCGAACCAGCAACCTTTGGGTTCTTAGACCAGTGCCTTACCCACTAATCTATTTTTTTTTAATGTATTAGGAAGAGATACACTCAAGACCCTACTAAGACACTAAATAATTAAGTGATGAAAATCAATAAGTTTTCTGTGAGTGATCAAAACTCATTAGAAATGTGGTGATAAAATGGATGTAAATCACAACTCAACATCCCAGTTGAAGTTTAATCAGAGAACAAAACTATAATGGGTAACATAGAATAACATAGATTTCTTCTAAGGGTTATAACTAAGCAATTCTGGGAAATGCCTCTTTATCTAGTGCTGATCCTGAAGTCTCTCTAAATCAGCCAGAACTACAGCTGGGAAGGAAACCAGGATGAGGATGAGGGGAAGGGCAACCTATAACGTGCACCTGTCTTTCACCATCTCCATCCTTGAACTTGTTAATCCTTGGTATTCGATTTTTTTATTAATAATATGACCATCTTATCAGTTTTTAAGTAATAGACCAGCATTTCCTGATTTTTGTGTTATAATATTTATAATATAAAGGTTACAGATATGCCTTTTGTTTTGTGTTGTTAATATTTTTCCACTACTCTAACTCTAGGCCATCAGCAAGACAATAAAGTGTTCATTTTAACATTTGCCCATATCTGTGATGCAAATGCTCCCAACATGGCCAATTTCAGTCTACCAACATGTCAGCACACAAAGTTGGGGAAAGATACTCAATATACATCATTGAATATTTCCATCATACAAATATAATAGATATAACTATCCTAAAAACAGACAACAGTATGAAGTAGAACAATTTGAAAGAGATTAGATCATTTTTTGTGGTTAATATAATATAGTTATACATTTACATAATTTAATTTTAATAATAGTTGCGTTTAACAACTAGCTCATAAAACTCCTGAAAATTAACAATTAACTCTTGTAAACTTACAAGACAAGCTTACAAGACAGCTCCAGCATAGAGTTTAGACTTTTATCAAAAATCATTAAATTGTACACATAGTATTTGTGCACTTCACTGTAAATTAAACCTCAAAAAGATATTAACAGAAATTGAACTTACTAGTCAATTTGCTTCTAAGAGTGTGTGGGTTAGCAATTTTGAAATTAATTATTGTAAATTCTAGACTTGAGGACAATATGTAAATGAATTGATGATAGTGGGAGGAAGTTTTCTTACTCTTCAAGAAGGAAGTTTAAAGGATCAACACGGCTCTGGCTAGTGTTGCTAAGTGGATTGAGTGCAGGCTAGAGAACCAAAGGATCCTTGGTTTGATTCCTAGTCAGGGCACACGGCTGGGTTGCAGGCTAAGTCCCCAGTTGGGGGCATACTAGAGGCAACTACACATAAAAATCTAATATATATGTAGTTTTTGTGTGTATATGAGTGGGCTCCTCCAAAAAAATCAGAATTATCTTCTGGAGGGTGGGTCCCTTGTATTATATGCTCCCCCTACTAGGTGAGTGTTCTAGGAACCCAAGTGTATCATCTTACCAGTTGGTGGTGTTATGAGAAGCTAAGTTTGACTTCAGTGACTTTTTTTGAAGATTCTTTTAATGTATTTGTCTTTTCCTTGATGGGTGATTTAGAAGCACCACACCTGTCCACACTGTTGCACTGACCATTCATCAGTTTTTGACCAAAAATGGCATGCTCCCCATGCCCCACCCTCCCTACTCACCCAGTTTCACTTGGATTGACAATTTTTCCTTAAATGAAAAAAAGTCTGAAGGGGAGATGTTTTGCTGATATAGAGGAGATGAAACAAAAAATGGCAAAAGCCCCAAAACACATCAAAATTGATGAGTTCAAAAACAGTTTTGAACAGTAGAATAAAGTCTTGATAGGTGTATTGTATCAAGTGAAAAGTACTTTGAAAGTGACTGAAGCTTAAAGATTTAAGAATAAATACATAATCTTTTATAAATAAATTCCAGGGTTTTTTGGGTCCTCCCTCATATATATATATGACTAAATATACACATATTTTTATCTTTGTTGAGATAGTATAAAATAAATGATATACCAGTCCATCTGAGTACAACTATTGTCTAGTGTTTGTTTCTAAATACCAGTCATCATTAAAATGAACTAGAGTTTCTTGGAGAAACGTCTGATCCTAGGACTGGGGAATGAAAAGTAGAAGATGAATTTGAGAATACTTTTGAAGCACAAATTAAGTAAATATTAAAAGAATCAAGAACACATATTAAAATAGCAACAAATGCCAAATAAACCATTGGATTGTAACCCACTGAATAAAATTTGAATCTATAAATGCATTTTAAGAAAAATGAGAAAAGAAAAAAGTAAAGTTTATTTTCCCTGTACAATCCCACCAAATTCATATAGAAGAAATTAAAGCGAGATTTAAAAATAGATGACAAATATAGTCAGTTAAACTTTAATAGTGAGTAGGATGTTTACATAGTCTCAATATTTATCACCCAAATTACTTATTAAGTGAAGAAAAAGTAGTAATTTTGTAATGGAGAGGAATGGTAAATATTACCTTAACCAAGTAGTCAATGTTAATCTCACTAAAACAGAAAGAAAATAGTATCACGTGCAATCTAATTTGCTATACTCAGAAGCAAAAACATTTTGTCAATAACATCCCTGGCAAAAATACATAAACAGAATTGAAGCATCAGGAACTGTCAGAAACACCCCAATAGAGCTGATTTCTACAAAATAACTTGTCTGTCTTTGTCAAAACTGTCAAGGTCAAGAAAAATAAAGAATTTCAAAGTGACTCTTCCATGTTAAATGTGATATAGCATGAGTAACTGGAATTTATCCCAGGAATGCAAGAATGTTTCAACACTTAAAAGCCAGCTAATATAATTTGCCATGTCAATAAACTAATGAAGAAAATCCATATAATTATTTCAACAGATGCAGAAAAAATATTTTTAAAAATTCAATATCTAATCATGTAAAAAACTAAAGGGATCTTACTCAATTTGATAAAAAGTCTTACAAAAAATACATAGCTAATCTAGTTAACAATGAAAGATATGTCTTTTCTTCTGAGATAAAGAGCAAGGAAAGTTATTTGATAGTCATTTCTAATCATCATTTTACTGGGGACAATGGCCAATGCAATAAGGAAAGAAAATGAATAAAAAGTATATAAGTTGGAAAGGAAGCAATAAAAATACCTTTATTCACAGCATGGTTGTCTATGTAGAAAATTTTAAAACACTGCTAAGGAACTGCTGCAATACATGAATTTTTCAAGGTCAAAAGGTAGTCAGTAAATTAAAATTGATAGTGTTTCTATACACTAAACATGAAAATTTGAAACCTTTTAGAGAAAGAAAACAATGCCATTATAATACCATAAAACATGAAATGTTTATGGATAAATATACCAAAACATGTTCAATGTTTATATGCTAAAAACTATAAAAGACATCTAAGTAAATATATATATATACCCATATACATGTGTATATATATTTATATATACATATATATATATATACACACATGTATATGGGTATATATATATATTATATAATATTCATACATTAGATAAGCACATAAACCAAAATATGTTCAATGCTTATATGCTGAAAACTATAAAAGAACATCTAAGTAAAGATATATATATGTATAATATTCATATATTAGCATATAAGAACTTAAAAATTCTCAAAATTATAAATCAAAAAGGAATAAAAATTAATATTTTTTGGTAAATATGTATTTACCAAAGAGAAATAAAAACACATGTCCACCTAAAGTCTTCCATGTGAATGTTTATAGAACTTTATTCATAATAGCCACAAATTAGAAACAAACCAAATGTCTTCAATTTGTACATTGGGGAAAACCAAATGTAATATATCCAAACAATGGAACAGTGCTAAGAGAAAAACATAGCAGTGAAATACTGATGCTTGCAATACTATGGAGGAATCTCAAAAGGTTTGAACCATGATAAAAAGTGAGACACAAAAAATTATATAATGCTTAGTTCAATTCATATGAAATTTAAAAAAAAATAAAACCATAAGGATAGGAATCAAATCAGTGGTCAAGAGAAGCTAAAGTTGAGGAAGAAATTAAATATGACGTGGCATGAGCAAAAACATTGGTATGCTCAAAAATATTTACGTTGATTTTGGTGGTTGTTAACAACTATATATAGTTGTCAAAACTCATAAAACTAAATATCTGAAATTGGAGAATTTTAATTTTAATTGCATATAAATTGTACCTCAATGAACTTAACTTTAAAATTAAAGATATGACAACTTAAAGCAATGGATGTGAAATTGATATTGGATTCTGGACAAGGAAAAATTAGGTATGAAAGACATCAGGACAATTGACAAAATTTTAATGTGCCCTACTGGTTAGATAATATAATTGTAATTTTATTAAAGCTCCTCATATTGATTATGTTACTGTGATCATATGTGTAAGAAAATGCCCCTGTTCTCTGGAAATGTGTTCTAAAATGTTTATTGTTAAAGGTACACTGTGTCTCCAACTATTGTACACATATGTGTATACTTAGTATATATGTATACAATATGGATGCTAAATGTATATCCTTATATATGTATGCATGTACATGTGTGTACATCCATACACAAACACATATACACGTAAGACAAAGAATTAAGAGGAGTTGAGTAAAGAAGGAGGGAGAGAAGAATAATTTTAAAATTAACATAAAAAGTAAACAGTTGGGAGGCAGAGGCAGGGAAGGGGAGCAGCTCAGACAAGAACCTAGTATAAAGGAACCATGGACATGGACAACAGGTGGGATTGACTTGGGGGGGAGGATGGGTGGGTGGGGAAGGGGACAGAGGGGAGCAAAAAGGTGATGGATGTAATACAACAACAATTAAGAAAAAAAGTAGACAGTTAATGAATTAGATAAAGAGCATACTGGACTTTTTCATATATTAGCAGTCTTTAGGTATGTTTTAAATATAATGATATAGTTAAAAAATTAAATGCATAATGTTTGGAGAAAAGAAATAAAATTGGCATTGTTCTTAGACCACTTGATATATTTACATCAACATGAATTTACAGAAAAAGTATTGAACTTATATAATTATAATACTCCAAAATTAATGTTATTTCTATTTTCAAAATTTCAAGCATTTTAAATGATGCAATGTAAAAATGAATTAAGAAATACCAAATACCTAGATATACATCTAAAGAAATACATGCAAATTCTCCACACTGTAAACTACAAAATATTATTGAGATAAATTACAGAATACAAAAATAAGTGGAAGGACAAGACATAATAATGAATGAGAAGACCTGGTGTTATAAATACTTTCATCATTTTCCCCAAAATCTATCCATAACTTCAGAGGTATTCAAAAAAATTATAAGTTTTTGTTGTTATTAAGGAGAAAGGGATATATTCTGAAATGTGAATAAAAATTTAAAAACGACATTTAAGACAATTATGTATAAGAGAAACAAGTGGAAAATTTACATTAACATTTATAACCAAGACTTATTATAAGTCTACATTAATCATGGCAATATAGAATTGGAAAATAATACATAATTAATGATTGGAACAGACTCACTTGTACAGTAGTACCCGCTTATCCACTCTGGATATATTTTTAGGGCACCCATTGGATGCCTAAAACTGTGGATAGTATTGAACCCTATACACCCTATGATTTTTTCCTATATATACATGTCAATGAAGTTTAATTTATAAATTAGGCACATTAAGAAATTAATAATAATAAAACTGAACAATTAGAATAATATACTGTGATAGAAGTGGGAATGTGTTCTATCTCTCTGAGAACTAATGTGATAAGGTGGCTACTAAGTGACCAACTGGGGTGGAATTAGGATATATAGTACGAATACATTGGACAAAGGGATCATTCGAGTCCTGGGTGGGATGGAACAGGATGTCACAACATTCCATCACATTACACAGAATGGCAAGTAATGGAAAACTTATAAATTGTTTATTTCTGAAATATTACATTTAATACTTTTGCATGGTGGTTGACCACAGGTAACTGAAGCTCCCAAAATAAAACCACAGATAGGGGTGACCACTGCACATGAATTCTTCTTTTGGAAAATGGGTAATTAGTTGTATTATATCATACAGTGGAATACTATACAACAACTAGAATGATAACCTGGAAGTACAAGGAAAATATGTTGAATCACACAAACAAGAAGAGCAAGTAAGGTTCAAAGATCACATACTATATGATTACAATTACATAAGATTACAAAATATTTATACAGCAGAACTATTCTGTCCTGATAAAATTATAGAAGGTGGGTACCTTGGGGGTTGGGTTGTGACAGGAAGTGGCACAAAAGAGCTTTGGTGTCCTGTAACTTTTTATAAACCTAAATGCTGGTTATATGGCTATATACTGTTTATAAAATATACATCAAACCATAACTTGTGATTAGTGCACACATCTGTGTGTTTGCTATAGGTCAATAAATTTAAAGTTAAAAAATAACTTTGATAAAATATGAGAAAATTAGAATGAATTAAAGTTCGTTCTAACTTTAGAATGTACTTTAGTGTAGTTTAGTTGGTAAAGGGAAAAGGAAGAGCTACCATTTGTTAACATTTATGCATTTATCTTCATTCACCCCATACAGGGAAAAGTAGACAAAAGTTTTAGGAGTTTTGAATGCCTATGAGGACATAGGAAAGTGGTCAGAGTTCACAAATATTTTCAAGGGATGACTCTGATACTCTCAGTTGTAAAATAATATAGGACAAACTCTAGCGAAGTCCACTGAAGGTGACTACACTTTAGGTTAACTACTGGACCACTTAACTTCTATGACCTTAACTGAAGTCACACCAGGGGTTCTACAGAACACTGGGTGGTTTCCTGAAAGAAATTGTTGTGTGGGATTAGAAATTCAGTCAGAAACTTGACTTCTACCCATAAGTTCTGGTGTGACTTAATTAGGGAATTTTAGAAAATATAAATTCTTACATTGTGGTGCTGGTGAAGAAACTACTGAAAAATAAAAGTTAAAATATTCAAGTTTGTTTTCTAATTCTTATTTTTCAAAGAAAGAACCCAAGTTTTACAAAATTCTAGATGTTAGCTATTCATTTAACTTCCTATTTGCAATTGATGTAAAATCTCAATATACCAAGTTGTTAAAATTTATAAATATCTAGGCATTTGCTAAATCTAATATTTTTAATATCAGTAGATTAAACTGTTAAAGTAAAACTGTTCTATAGAATAACATACTGCCCTGGCTGGTAGCAAGGTGGATAAGGCACCGACCTGCAAACCCAAAGGTCGCAGGTTCGATTCCCCAGCCAGGGCACATAACAAGGTTGCAAACCAGGTCTCCAGTCAGGTCTGTGGCTGGAGGCAGGTGAAAAGCAACCATACATTGATGTCTGTCTCCCTCTCTGCCTCTCTCTCTTCTCCTCTTTCTAAAAATAATAAATAAAATCTTTAAAAAAAAAAAAAAAGAGTAACATACTTTTAGAAGCCCCAAAATATAAAAATTAAAACCCTTTAGCCCTTTAATTTTAACATATTTTAAATGCATTTTAATTGCATTACTTGTCAACTCAGGAATATTCAAACACATCTCTTTAGATTGGACAAATCAATTATGTAGTAATAGTAATACTTGCAGCTAACATTTAGTGACATTTTATATGTCAGGCACTAGGTTAAAACCTTTCTACAGTTTAATTAACTCATTACTCAAATAACTCTAGTGATAAATGAGGCTTAATAAGATTATGTAGTTTGCTCAAGGTAAAGCTACTAGTAAAATTGGGGATGGAGATTAAAAAGTCAAACAGTTTAAATAAAGAAATTTTTATAAAGCTAACAAGATACAATTGAAAACAAAATATAAAGCAACTGGGAATAATTTTAACAAGGAATGTGTAGGATACATATGGGGAAATTCTAGGAAGACCAGAACGAATGTCAGCAAGATTTACTGATTGACAGATTTTACCAAGATGTCTCTTACAAACTAATCTACATGTTTAATTCAGTCATAATAAAAGTGCCAGGAGGAATTTGTTTTTGAGCATGAGAATTTGCAAAGCTGGTAGGGAATGATATGAGTTAAATTAGATAGGTGAGATGACTACAAATAGGCTGACTACAAACAAAGAATTGTGAGATGTCCCAAAGGAAATTGAGTGAATGACATGTAAGGTTACTGCCACCATATATCAGTAAGATCTTAACAGAAACAGGATATCTCTTATAAGATACACAATGCTCCTTAATGGTGAAGAGCAAGATGTACAATGGAGATGTGTCTACCTCCAGGGGCTCTTTGTATTGTGCTAAAGACATATGTTTAAACAACTTAGTCATGAAAATAGCTCATAATGACCTGTATAATAAATGTGTTTATGGACACAGAAAGGGCCACAATACCATTTGAAGGAGTTCTGTGTAAGTATTTTCAGTGCCACATTAGAAGAGCAGGGAAAGATTATCCTGTGGACGATCATCCAGTGTGAGCCAAGGGCAGGGCAAGAGAAAGCTTGCTCACAATCGTTGAGCTCATTGCTGCAAATAGTGAGAGCAAAGGATGGACATTCAGATGAGGGCTCATTCTGGAAGGACTTTCTCTGCTATGCTGAGAAAAATGTCTTGTATGAGAGGGGACGGAGAAAATCCAGTAATTTACAGAAACTGTGTGCTTATTCTTACATGTTTAAATTTCAAAGTACTCTCCATTTGATGCAATATGCCTATTGAGAGAGTTTTTCCACTGCTAAAAACAGTTTCTGAACTCACCCATTTCTATGCCTTTTAGTGCTTCTGCCATTTGTTGTTTCACCTCTTCTGTAAATTATTTCCCTCCGAGGACTTTTTCATCCAGGCAGGAAGGCAAACAAACAAACAAAAATGTCACTCTGGGAGAGTTTTGGGTGAATAGAGAGGATAGGGCACAAAGGTCATTCCATTTTTAGTCAAAGACTGCTGAACACTCAGCATGATGTCAGCGGTGCGGTGTACTCGTAAATCACTCATCATGAAAAGAGCGAATACGAGAGTCTTCAAAAAACATTCATTGAAACCGAACGCAACTTTTCACAACAATACTAGCTGGTACAGATGGGTTCTTAGAACACTCACCTAGCGGGGAAGCCTCTGCTACAACAGCCCTGCTTTCCAGAAGGTCATTTCTAGTTTTTATGGGTGCCCCCAAATTGTATATGTGTACACATGGGGGTTTATACACATGCACAATGTATGAATAAAAACTTTAGGTGCAAGTTTTGTTTATGCTACCGGCAACTTATTTATGTCATCCCTTAATAAAATTGTCACTGTTACTATTGTTCTTTTAAATAATAAACTTCATCTTGAACAGAAACTCTCTTGTAAGGAGAATCTATTGATGTCATTTTGCCAAGAGACTTTGATGCTGCATTGAAAAATATTGTAGGTGTTTAATAGTTTGAATTAAAAACAATGCTTATATTTCTTAGATTTAGTACAACGTATGAGAGAAAAAGTAAATTGCATTGATATATTAAACTTTAAAGTGAGGAGTTAAATTATTTGGTCTATGTCCTTTATTAAAACTAGAAGTATTGAAACATCATAATAGTTCTAATAGCTATTTTTATATGAATGCAGAGCAATTACTGGATTTTTCCTCTACAAGTATCAGCTAACAGGAGCAGAGGCACCTGAAACTGCTGTTCAAATGTCTCTTAATAGTTATAAAAGGGAAAAAATATCACTTTTATGTGAACAGAGGTGCCATTGGCCTCTACTGAAAATGAGTCATACTGAATGCAAACTACCTTTCCATGAGATAGGTTTTATGTGCGCTCTTATTATTTATCAGATAATAACACTGAGGAATTTATGAATAAGAAAAAAATTCTCAAAACAAATGAGAGGAATTTCTTTCACTAGATTATTAATTATGGAAACTAACCTTGAGTCTTTGGATCCCCTGCTGAGTGGCTTGGATTGAGAAGTACAAAGTGAAGACCCCGCTGTGTCCGTAAACTGATGACTCACTTTTAATATCAGGTTGAGCCAGCAACTCCGACTCTGCCAAGTGACCTCCACAGGGAGTCCCACTTCAACCCACTCACATTTCCTAATAACAGGGCTCCGCTTTACCAGGGCTGAAATAAACGGAGCTTCTCTTCGGCATTTTGATTTGTAAATGAAGGTAGCGTGAAAAATAATGAATCGCGCCGATTTCCAGGATACAGTTTTGAAGCAGCGAGTTAAAAGGGCATGCGTATTATGACTGGCACATGCAACTGTGTCCTAATGAAAATCAGGAAAGATTCCCGTTTAGTACACATTTGCCCCCCTTTTAGTTACAAAATTGTTCCACCTGCAGCACCAGAAAGATCATTTTGCTGTTATTTATACTATGAAGATGGTGGTAGGGAGGAAGGGCATTTATAAATTTATGCTTGTAAAAATATGAATTTGAAAGAGTTTTAATTTATAAACTTAGGACCAAAGTAGTTTCATGGGATGCAGATCTTGCTTGCATTTCTGTGTTTTGACGTCAGGATTTAAGTTATCACACTGGTTGGGATTTTTACGACTCCCTTTCGACATGTTTATTTGAAATCTCCCTGGCTTTGCTTGGTGAACCCTAGGCATGCAAAAGTACCCTGAGGGCATACACTCTCCTCTGGCAGATTTGTTTCCCATTTTCCTCCTTTTAGAACTTGGGCTCTGCCACTATTACCACCCAGATCAAAAGGCCCATGTTTATTGTCCTGGCCACATGGTGGAAAATACAGCTCTGCATAAGCCCTGCATTAGGCTTCCTGCCTGAAGAGACAAAGTACTTTCTGTTCAAACACAAAGATTGTCCTTAAAGCTGGTGTCAGACGTGAAGCTGCACTGCCCCACTGATGTCAAATCTAGCAGCAGTTTGAAAAGGTAACAAATCACAGCTTTGGTTTTGTTGCTTTAATAATAGTCCCTTCCCTCCCCTCTCCAAAACAGCACTGACAGCTTTTGTAAAAGTCATAGGAGAAAGAGAAAGAGAAAGATGAAAAGTACAAATTTAAAAAAAATAGAAATAATGCAGAAGTATTTTGTGACTAAGACACAGTACATCTAGAAATTAGTAATAGAAAATTTAAAGAACATGTGCACCTGGATATAGAAAGAAAAACACATTGTCAATTCATAAAGAGTAATTTCAAAGTCAAAAATCAAAGACCTCCTGGTGTAATATTCAAAGAAACCATTGCCAAGATCAAAGTTGAATTTCCCCCTATGTTTTCTTCTAAGAGACTTAATCCATATTAAATTCCTTTCAGTGTATGGTGTAAGATCAGGGTGCAATTTAATTCTTTCGCATGTGGATATCCAGTTTCCCAGCATCATTTATTGAAGAAGCTACCCTTTTTCTATTGTGTATTCTGACTACCATTGTCATAAGTTAGTTGACTGTATATGCATGGGTTTACTTCTGGGTCTCTATTTTGTGTGTTGATCTATATGCCTTTATTTTTAAAATGATAGTACCATACTGTTTTGATTATTATAGCTTTGTAATAGAGTTTAAAAATCAGAAAACATGATCATTCCAGCTTTGTTCTACTTTCTCAAGATAGCTTTGGCTATTCAAGTTCTTTTGTGGTTTCATACAAATTTTAGGATATTTTTCTCTGTAAAAATTGCCATTGGGATTGCTACTTCTGGCCAAGATGGAAGTGAATGTTGACATGCTGTGTCCCCTTCCACACACAATTACCCCAAAACTGGATACGATCAGAAATTCCAGGAAATTGAGCTGCATAGAACTCCAGCAAACAAAATTATAAAAAAGTAATACTAATCCAGATAGGATGGAGCCAGGGTGGAGAGGATGTAGTGTGGCAGTGACAACAACAGTGGCTGTGGCCTGCCAGCAGAAAGCACAATCATATATATATATATATATATACATATATATATATTTTTTTTTTAATTTTATTGTTGTTGTATTACATCCATCCCCTTTTTGCTCCCCTCTGTCCCCCTCCCCACCCACCCATTCCCCACAAAGTCAATCCCACCTGTTGTCCATGTCCATGGTTCCTTTATACTAGGTTCTTGTCTAAGCTGCTCCCCTTTTCTTGCCTCTGCATCCCCCCTCCCCCCAACCCCTTTCCCCCTGACCACTGAAGGCCTATTCCTTATATTCATATACTTGGTTCTGTTTTGCTTGTTGTTAGTTTTGCTCATTATTGTCCCGTAATGGGTGAGATCATATGATACCTGTCCTTCACTGACTGGCTTATTTCACTAAGCATAATGCTCTCCAGTTCCATCCATGTTGTTGCAAAGGGTACAAGTTCCTTCTTTCTTTCTGCTATATAGAATTCCATTGTGTAAATGTACCAAAGTTTTTGGATCCAATCATCCACTGATGGGCACTTAGGCTGTTTCCAGCACTTGGCTATTGTAAATAGTGCCGCTATGAACATAGGTGTGCATAGGTTCTTATGAATTGGTG